>JAODAL010011222.1:0-101007 GCA_025379985.1 Phyllomedusa bahiana | reverse complement strand
ATTTGAAATATTTGTTTTCGGGCTATTTTTGGGGCCCCATTTTTTATAAAAAGGTTTAATTTTTAAAAATTTGCATATCTATTAAAGTTTTATTGATTTTTAGGAATTTTTCCCAAACGTAAAAGCTTCCTCTTAAAAAATGCCCCATAAGCTCCAATTGACCCCCAATACCGAAAAGGGGTTCTGGGCCCCAATAAAACCCGGGTGCGGGGCCCACAGCAAAAAAGGGAAAACAAACCCCAAACCCCCCTAAAAAGGGCCCCAAACTTAGAAATTTTACAGAAACCAAAGCCCCCCAAATTTTTAAAATTTTCCCCCCCGCCGGCCCTTTTCCCTTTCCATGACCCCCCTTGGGCTCCTTGGGGCCGGGGCCCCGGGGTGTCCTTTTGTTTTTTGCGAAAACTTGCCTGCCCTGGCCCTTTTGCTTCCGGGGGCCCCTGAAAAGTGAAACCGGCGCCCCCAAGAGTGCAGGGCGGGGGGCACTTTTCCTACCCTTTATTGAGTCTTTGCCCTTCTAGTCCTTTCCTCTTGACCGGGTTGCCCCCCAGACAAAAAGGTGAATTTTTGGCCTTGCTAATCAGGGCCTCCCTTTGTTCTTTTTTGCTTCATTTTGTGTTTAAACCTCTTCCGAGAGGTTGCCCAAACTGAGCTCCCCCATTTTTTCGGGGTTTGGGTATTCGGAACTTAACCCCTGAGATGCCGGGTTTTCGGGTTCCTGCAGCCCATCAGAAATCCTGACCCCCCTTTTGGTCTTTCTTCTATTTGACCCTGAAACCCCCGGGAAACCTGCATTTTTTTCTGCTCTCCTTTGGACTCAACATTTACCTTTTTTATCCTGCACTATACCGGGTTCCATTTTACCTGTTTGAACCTGCCGTTTAACTGTCCATTTACCTGCTAACCCCTGCTGATTATACCAGCCCAGAAACCCTTTTTGGAACCCTGCTTTTTATACCCAGTCCAGTTACCTCCCGGGTACCCCCTGCCGTTTAACCAGTAAAATTTTTCCCTTTGCTGAATCCTGCCGTTAACCAGCCCCAGTTCCTGCGGGTTTTCTGCCGTTATACCATCCATTTAAAACCTGCTGAAACCTGCCCGTTATAAAACCCCCATTACCTGTTTGGACCCCTTTTGTATACCATCCGATTTCCTGCTGATCCCGACGAATCCCACCCCATTTACCTGCTAAATTCCTGCTTTTTTATACCATCCAGTACCGGGCTTGTACCCGGGCCTTTTATACCATTCCATTTCCCCCTTTCTGAAATCCTGCCGTTATACCAGTCCAGTTACCTGCGAAACCCTGCCTTTTAATACCGTCCAGTTACCTG
Organism: Phyllomedusa bahiana; assembly: GCA_025379985.1. Classification (NCBI taxonomy): domain Eukaryota; kingdom Metazoa; phylum Chordata; class Amphibia; order Anura; family Hylidae; genus Phyllomedusa; species Phyllomedusa bahiana. The sequence goes on along the minus strand of JAODAL010011222.1, from coordinate 99,676 downwards.
CTGTATCCCTGTTTTTAAACCCAAACCAAATTTCCCTGCTGTATCCTGACGTTATACCAGTCCCCAGTTACCGGGCTAAAAACCCTGCTGTTTTACCATCCATTACCTGCTAAATCCGGCCGTTATCCCATCCATTTTGGGGGTTTTAAATCCTGCTGTTATACCAGTCCAGTTACCTGCTTTATCCTGCCAAATTATCCCATTCCATTTTTCCCTGCTGTATCCTCCGTTATAACACCCCAGTTCCCCTTCTGAACCCCTGCTGTTATCCCAAAGCCCTTAAACCCTAAAACCCTGCGTTATACCAGCCCAAATTACCTGCTGAATCCTGCAGTTTAACCATTCCATTTCCGCTGAAATCCTCCATTATCCCCAGCCCAATTACCTGCTGTATCCTCCCTTTTAAAAAAAAACCAGTTTACCTGCTGAAACCTGCCGTTTATCCCAAACCCAGTTACCTGCTGAAATCCTGCCGTTATACCAGCCCTTTTTAAACCTGCTTAACCGGGCCTTGTACCATCCAGTTACCTGCTTACCCTGCCGTTATACCATCCATTTACCTGCTGTACCCTTTGCCGCTTTTCCCAAAGTCCATTTTTAACCTCCCGTACCGCTTTTTTTATACCAGCCCGGGTTTCCTGCTGTATCCCGCTGCATACGTTTTCCAGCTGTCTACCACCGCTTCTGTGCCTGTAGTTCCTGTCCTGCACCTCGTCTGTCACCGAAGTTAGCCACGTCAGAGGTAGCGACCTGGGGGTTCCCCCTAGCAAAGTCCGTCCTGCTTTGTGGCGGTCTCCGGTGAAGACCGGTGGCCCCTTAGACTCTGCTCCCTGGCGTGGATCCCCATCTACCATATCGCCTGCGGTGATCACAGTGGATCCACGCCCGGTTACCAGTGATCGAGGCCTCAGCGCATGCTGTTACTGCCGGATCGTGACATTGACAAATCAGGACCAGACATACCCTTGCTCTATACTCTGCAACCCAACTGCCAGTTCTATCTGAGCTTTATAGAGACAAGAAGTAGCTAACAAGCTTTATGTGTGCAGCCAGGTCATCTGACATGCAAGAATCCTAAGCAGTTGTCATGCAATCACTTAAAGAGAACCTGTCACATAGGTTATGCCCCCTTGCTGAGGGCAGCACAAGCAAGTGTCAGACCTGCTGTTTCCAGCGCTGTGTCCCTTATTCTGTAAGATGCTGTCGTTTTAGAGCATTTAATGCTCAAATCTGGCAGTTTTCAGCCAGAAAAGAGTCATGAAAAGGGTCCATTTTTTTCAAACCCCGCCCACCTGATGTTATCCCCGCCCAGCTCAACTGATAAACGTGAATAACTATAAGTGGGCGGGTCTAACACCTGCTCATGAATAATATTTGAGCATTAAATGCTCTAAAACTACAGAATCTTACAGAATAAGGGACACAGTGCTGGAAACAGCAGGTCTGACACTAGCTTGTGCTGTCCTCAGCAAGGGGGGCATAATCTATGTGACAGGTTTCCTTTAAAGCAAACCCAGACACCAAGACAGACATAACACAGAAAATCCTGCTGATATAATAAGCAGGAGAGGATGAAATGGCAGAAGAGTTCCTGCCATTCTTAACAACCCACTGATACTAGCTCTCAAGTAATAGGAAGGCTGATTAACTGTTATGGGGGATGGATGTGGTGTCACCATAGCAGTCACTGAGCGTATGGAGTGATATAGGGTAAAATACCCTACAGCGTTGCATACAAGAAACTGGTGGTGCTGTGAGGCAGGGCCGGCCGGCCGGCGTTTTGCAGGCCAATGCAGATATAATATATGATGTAACTGAGGAATGGTTCGTCTGCATGTAACCGGGCGTCAGGGCTTGACAGATTACCCTGGCATCACCTGGTTTATCAGCAGGTGCAGGACACTTGCCAACTCTTTTGAGTTCAGAAATAACCCTTTCCCCAGGAGTCTACTGGAGTATACAGGAAAGTTTCCTTTTCTGTTCTTTGTGAAAAGGGATGAAAAAAATATAAAAGTGACAATTCTGGCATGGTGGTTCATATTTTTTTGTGATGTTCAACATATAGATAAAATAACGATACCTTTTGCCAGGAAGGCTTCAATTTTGTCCAGGAGACTCCCAGTGCACAAATTTTTCCACATTTTATGATGAAGTTAGGAGGCAAGCCCATAAATGTAAATCTGTCCCAATTTATAACTTTTGTCTGGAGTGTTCCTTTAAAGGGGTTGTCTCACTAGAAGGATTGCTTTTTAGTTAAAATTTGCAAAAAACAATCATTTTTGCAATATTTGCCCCTTAACATTTTCCACCTATTCCTAATATCCCCCCCCCCTTTTATGGGCGATCAGCTCCCCAGGTTTGCTAAGCTAAAACCTGTTTTAGCTATCCCCGATAGGCGCCGGGGGTTGCTTAGAAAAGACCTGCTTCTACACAGCCTGTGGAAAGCCGTAAACAGCCCCCAATTCAAAGTGAAAACCAAAAAACAGGGTAGGGGAAGATGAATCGATGTAGTGAGACAACCCCTTTAAGTGACTTACAGTTATGGGATCTTTGAGGAAATAAGAGAAACAGGAAGCGTCAAGCTCTATAGTTTTGCTAGTTAATTAAATTTTTTTGTTCTCCTTTGTCTAGTAGGTGTGATAACAAAAAAGGGGGAAAAAGAAAAAAAAAAAGGACAATCGTGAAAAACCGGCCAATGCTTGCTATTACATGGTCCCATTTTCTGATGCACCAGTTCTGATAGATCAGTTTAGTAGCCAGAGTTATAAGAAGCTATAATTCTACATGGTGAATTAAAAATTCCCAGGACGCCCTTTTATTTCAGCAACAAAAAGAAAATGACCTGTCTGAATCCCTCAGCAAGTAATGGGTGAGGGAGTCTATTTTTTATTCTACATCTGGTACATGGCCACCATGTTGAAACCACCAATTGGATCAAGGGGAAGTTTTTACAATGGGAAGGTAGTCGTAGCATATGAAAAAACAACAGAATTGTCTTATAGAATTGTCAGATTAATCAGATCTGCAATATCTCTTGTGGTTCAAAAGTTTTAAACACAGAAAGTTGCGACAACAACAGCTATTTGACATGTTCAGTGTGTTGTCCTTGGTGCTGAACACAGAGCTGAAGGTGCTGGATCCAATGGTTATGAACCCGCATGATCTGTGTTGATCATTTTTGAACCACAAGAGACACTTCTGAGATTTCAGATGTTCTTTGATATGTCACATGATCACCTTCCCATTGGAAAAACTTGATCTTGATCCAAAATGGCAGCTTTCAAGGTGGCAAACATAGCCTTAAGGATCGGTCTGCTCACCTATTACTTGCTGGGTTTACAGATATGTCATCTTCCCATTCGTTTCTGAAATAGAAGAGTGTCCTGGGACTTTTGACTCACCCTGTATATGTAGCATCCTCTATTACGAGCTGCAAGCATTGACTCTAGGTGAGATACAGTGCGAACTGCATACAGAATCCCTATGGCTTCATTTTATGGGTTAACAGGGACTTGGTTTGCCTCCATAATGACTTTGCATATATGGTTTTGCCATGTGTAACTTGTGTATGAGGCCTGGGAAGCAGTGAATGAATTGTGAAATGCTTTACTGTGATAGGTCCTCTATAAGGACAAGAGCAAATATGCCTCTCCTAAATCCTGAAGTCAAACCATAGTCAAAGTAATATCTCTCTTTTGCAGCTTTGCAGCTTAAAGGGGTTTTGCCAAGAAGTGAGTTCCTTACCTAACAGGCTGATACTCACCTCTTTATTCTAGAAAAAAAAGGCGATGTGTTTGTGTTTAAAAAAAACAAGTACCTCCTCTGTGATGTCATCGCTCCACCTCCCATGCACGCTCCTGATATTCAGTCTCTGTAGTCTCATGTTTGGTTAATCCACTAAGGATTACTGTATTGTGCACAAACTCTACAGGTTTTGTTTCTCCCTCTTATCTGCTCAGGAGAGCAGATAAGCTCCGACCAGGCAGCATTCTTTCATTTGTTCACAAACTGATGCAGGGGGGAGGTAGGAGGGCTGATCAGGGAGCCAGGGAGCGTCTGCATGTTTACTCAGATAATTGCATTACAACTAGTGGATTCTCTATACAGCAGACACAGGATCTTTTCTCCCCAGTCCCTTCAAAGCTCGTTCATGGTCCGAGCCAGCAGATAAGAAGTGCAAACAACCCAGCCAGATCAGCTCTTGGTCGTATCTAATGTAAACAGTCAGGAAACTAAGGGCATGTAAGGAAGGCTATAGCTCTCATAGGCTTCAATTTTTTTTAATGATATATTTAGAAAAGTGATTAAATACCCATTTTGGAGGATTCCATGTCAACATTAGATCTTGGCAATACCCCTTTAAACACGTAAACAAAAACTAATTAAGTAATAAAAGCAAACAAACACAGGTTCTAGTGTCGGAGATGTTTTTGCCCTTTATTGCATTGTGTTACGCTTAGTTCCAGCATGGAGATCCAGGAGGCAGGGACCACAGGTGGAGTATAAAACGGGAGCAATAAATAAATTGGTGTCCAAGGAGGGGAAAGGCTTTGCTAAAATAAAAAACAGGCCCCTTTTTCTTAAGATTTGGGCCACCAACAAAAACTCTGTGAATAGAGACAACAGTATATTAGTCATTAGGAAGAAACACATAGCAAATTAAAAAGTGGTGCTAAACCATGGCTGTTATAAGTTACTGCCTTCTAATTTCATCCTCCATGTGCTCTCCAGCCCTGATCCAAGGTGATATACAGCAGTCATAAAATAGATAGATATGAAGGCAATCAAACTGATGAACCTCAACATGTAACTATCAATGATGTTGCACCTATTGTGGGATGATGGAAAACGGGCATTTTTTATCAATACGATAGGGGAGAGGGTAGATTTTAAGTCCAAATGTTTTACTAGCTAAACGGTTTTTTGATGGCATCAATAATTCTTATGTCTTTTCCCTACTCTTAGCAAAATTTTAAATTACAGTTGTAATGAATGTTGATCGATTAAGTCATATAATGCAGATCAAATGCATCTCAAAGAATTATTGGAATTAGGATCTAGGAGACTGATTTAAAGCCCCACAGAGAAAGTATCTCATATTGAATAATGTTCTGTTGGTGAAGCCGGTAAATGCTTGCTTACCGGTTTTTCTAATTCACTTCCAAGTGTGTGGCCTTCTTGAACATTGCTTAATAATTTAAACAACCTTTTCTGTAGTTTGTCTTTAAAAGTGTTTTATAGCTTTTATACTTTAATATTAAAGGGGTTTTCTAGCCTTTTACAATATGGAAATAACTTAAAATAACACAAAAAATACTACATTAAAATGCTTTACTGTCATAAGTCATCTATATGAATGGTCCCCAACCTTTTTTCCACCAGGGACAAGTTTCATGCAAGACAATTTTTCCATGGCCCAATGTAAGGGGCAGGATTCTGGAAGAGGTTGAGCACAAAACTATTATAATGATTTTATACATTATAATGCGACCCAAGACGATCAATATAAACTCGTACAACATGACCCATGATCCAGTTCTGGTCCATGGAACAAGGGTTGGGGACTCCGGGTCTATATGGACAAGAGCAAGATTCTTGTTCATCCCTTAGGGGGACTGTATAAAAAATGTCTAGTAAGACTTTCTTTGTTCCCAAAAAACCCCCAATCACAGCTCCCCCTTTCATTTTTTTCAAAATACTATATAAAATGAAAGGGGCGTTCTGCTATGAGCAACACAGAAAGTCTTAGACCTAGACAGTTTTCATACAGAGCCCTTTAAATTTTTTCCTTCAAAAGGGAGGAAATTTCGATTAGTTTCCTAATTTTCTTAAAAGTTTGCTTAAAAATTGGGTCCTGACAAATTGCACTGATGTGAATCTGAAGTGGAACCCTATCAAAGAGGTTGTTATATCCATTGTTGATGTCAGTTATTGGCTCTGTGTTGAGATAAGAACGTATTTTTGACCCAATAACAAGGGGTCTCCAGTTTCCTTTCTATGTCTCACTCTATTACGCTACTTCCACACTTATTTCTAGTCTCCTGAATAAAATATTTAACCCCCTTTTTCACTGGGAAACTTCCCCCCTATGTAAACACTGTTTAAACCCCATTTTCCTTCACCCTTTTCCCCAAAACCCTTTTTTGGGTTCCTCAGGGTTCAGTTCTATGTCCTTTTCTCTCAACTTAAGTCCTTATCAGACAAAGACATAAGAACTTTCCACACATCTGTACATTTTCTGAAAAAACACCCGACTACCCGAAACCACTATGGGTTTTTATATCATCATTCTCTAATGTTATGTACTCCCTGTTTTTTTTTTACATTGAATGTTTCCAAAAATAAACTTTTGGTGTTTTCACCATGTAAGAACCTATCAAAATCTGGTAATTTCCTCTCAATGTGTGGTATTAACATAACTCGTCGTCATGGTTGATATGTTTTTCGCTCCCTATATTCAGTCAAGTGCACACTCATGTTACCTGCACCTCAAAAACATCACCATATTTCACCCTATCCTCACTATGGAGATGTCAAAAACTTATTGTTGCTCTGATTCATTTTTTTCTTGATCACCATAACTCATGGCTAATCGTTCTTCCCCTCAACAAAATTTCTCAGCTCTTGTCTACTCTGAATTCAGCAGCCAGGCTCATCTTTTCCTCCAACTACACTGATGCCTCTACCCTGTTCTGGTCACGTTATTGCTCATTGAATTCAACATAAAGTTATTCCTTTCATTCTGAAAACTTTCCACAGGGCTGCATCACCCAACATCTCCTTCCTGATCTTGGTCTACCACTCTACCCATTGTCTACATTTTGTCAATGATCTAGACTAATCTCTTTTGTATTCAGAACTTCCTAATGCCATCTCCAAGATTTGTTTTTCTGTACCAGTACTCTGAGATAAGCTTCCCTGGCCAATCAGATTAAAGGGGTTTTATCGTTTCATTATTTGGCAACCGTTTATACTGGTTGCATAGGAGAGCTTATGAATTGGAGGGGCGTGTATCTCCGCCCAGCAGGGAGTATCTTCTCTCTATGCAGCCACGCCCCAACGTGTGCACGTGAGAATTCATTCTGTGTGTGCGGGGGGGAAGGGAGAGATTCTCAGCTTTCAGAGACTAAGAAATCATTAGAAGTGAAAAGCTAAGTGTAACTCCACAGTGTATATATACATTTCTCGCTCTCTCTACATACTTTGTAACTAGAATGGGCATTTGACATTCAGGACTCTGGGAAAGATGGGTGCACAGCTACTCCGTCTCACGTGTGTTCCCAAATACGACTGGGGGCGGAACTCATCTCCGTGCTCACATGTCCCTGCTCCCACCCATACACATCCTCTCCCCTGCTACTCCTTCTTATGTGGGCGTAACCCAACCGGAGCTCTTTCTCACTTCCAACAATTAAATAAACGGCCCATTCTCTTAAACCATAGCACTTTGCTTATGGTAACCAAGGGCCTACAAGCTTAAATTTTTCGTCCCCACCTGTTGAACTATGATCTTTGAAATAAGAAAACTCCTTTAATTCCCCAAATCAACAGGTTCAAGAGTGCAAGCCTATCACATTACTTAAACTAGCATTTAACCCTCTTCTACGTTATTTCTCAGAACATGACCCATTTACTCAACAGACTCACACTTTTTGCACTTAAAAATACTTCATATCTGTACTAATGCAGATTCTGACTGTACGACATGTGAATGTATCTTCATGTGTACAACCCCTGTTTTGAGGAAAGCTGGACCAAAAAAGAGCACTTTAACTTATTGGAGCATTCCTATGATGTCATAGATTGTAAGCAGGGCTCTCACTACACATGTTTGAACTGTTAATTAGTTTGCTTTTCTATAGGGTTTTGATTTTGTTTATACATATACCCCCTAACTTCTAATATGCCACTTACCATCCACGCCGATTTTGCCATCACCATCTTTGTCACCGGCACAAAGAAGGTCCTTAGTTTCCTTAGCAGAGAGAATTCTGCTATCAGGGGAGAAGCCTTTCAACATAAGACTGGAGAGTGAGAAAGTTATTAGACACAAAAGTATTTTCATGTTGCAGTTTCATATTTTCTGCACTTTGCAAATATACATTTTATTGCTATACATTATAATTGCATAATTTATCACATTTGTGATATGATTGCATATACATTGGGTGCAGCTTGATGCAGCAGGTATGAAGTGGTTCCATTTATTTATAGTGTTAACGTTTTAAGAAATATAGGGTGTCTTGTATAATGTGCTTTGTTTTATGTGTCATCTTATTAGTGTCTATGCTTGCAAAAAAATTTATCACAACAAAGAAAAGTGTGTGAAGTTTATCTTGTGGAAATGATTGGTCTAATTGGACATGTGTGTGTTTGCAAGTGTATTTTAGCTATCGCTAGCTGTCCTGAGAATAGTAGCATTATTATAATGGGGATACCTTGTAATTTATATCTTCAATTATTCCCAGTTCCTTTATATAGATCCAACATTTTCTAGCTTAAGAATGGGCATTGAGATATTATAGATCAGTGTTTCTCAACTCCAGTCCTCAAGACCCACCAACAGGTCATGTTTTCAGGATCTCCCACTGAATGAACTGACAATAATTATATCTCCTGTGCAATACTGAGGAAATCCTGAAAACTTGGCCTGTTGGTGGGTCTTGAGGAATGGAGCTGAGAAACACTGTTATAGATGGTCTTTATGTTATGAAAAAATATAAAAGAAAGTCTAGCCGGAATAAAGTAAAGCTCAGCAAAAAGGAGAAGGCTTACAATTAGGTACAATTTGTACAGTCTCATAGTAACGCATTATGTATGCATGATAACCAGTTTTAAGGGGTTTTCCAATTTAAAATAATACATCTTCATATACCCTCTTAGGGAAGTCTTATTTAATAAAGGTTGGTACTGGTCCTTTTTTCAGAATTTGCATCTGTTGGCTACAGAAGACAGCAGTAGCAAGAGCAGAACTCACTCTGGAGGACCTGTCCTGTTCAGCATGGCACAGACAGCTCATTAATATTAATAGACACTGTGTAATGCTTAATTTCTCCTCTGGGGACGCTGCAGGGATATTGCCTGGTTGCCACTTACTGCCAGGTTTCCTCACAGATTACAGTTGATCGCTGAAAGTCCCTGCAGGGGGACACTTTGTGGGCAGCTTATTGTTCATGGACTTTTCTAAGAACTATGGACTGTCCAAATTGGAGATGGTTATTATAAAAACTCAATATGGCTTTACTATAGTGTAACCAACAGTTGCCATGTCCTATTCCCAATTCTTTTGTCTAAATCAAAATCTTGAACTCGGTATGTTCCTTAAACCATTCTTGGACAATTCTGCAAGGGCATAATCCTGCTAAAAGAGGCCACCGTCATTAGGACATACTGTTGCTATTAAGGGAGGTACTTGGTCAATATTTTGTGAAGTGATATGTGTTAAAGTAACATCCATGTGAATGCCAGGACCCAAGGATTCCTACCAACCACTACATACAGTATTAGGAATACCCCACAAGGCCTGCCATTGGGAATTATCCTTAGGGCACGTCCCCACAGCACGGGTTTTCCGCCCGGCAGTTTTTTAAACCGCCGCCCGCCCGAAAAACATTGTACATGCACATTCTTCTGTCCGGTTTTCGGACGGAATATGAGCATTTGAATGGGAAGGAGGAGAGCTTTTCTTCGTTCATCGCGGAGAAAAGCTGTCCCCCCCGCGGCTGTGCGGATGGCACACAAACCGACCGGTATTTGTCCATTGCCTTGTAAACAGCCCCTTATAGTTGATGAATTATACACACACACGTAGCGGGAAGCAGAAAGTGGGGAGGGGGCTGTTTCATCCAAACTCACTTCACTACGCCCTATACCCTCCACTCAGCAATGTGGCGGTAGGATACATGTATATACATATAATACTAGTATGAGATATACAGTATATATATCTCAGACTAATAGCTATCCTGCCCCAGAATGTTGACTATAATAGAAAATGTAGATTTCTTTCCCAGTACAGCAGCTATATATATATATATATATATACTACCAACCGCCACACTGCTGAGTGGAGGGCATAGGGCGTAATGAAGTGAGTTTGGATGAAACAGCCCCCTCCCCACTTTCCGCTTCCCACTTGATACCGCCCGTATCACAATGTGCATTCCTGTACAGCCCTTTGATGTAGGCACTGACTATAAGGGGCCGTTTACACTTTACACGGCAGAGACCAAATATCAGTCAGGAAATACCGACCGTTATTTGGTCTTTTTTTGGCACAAAGGGCGGCTTTTGTCTGCGGTTTGCGGATTCAAGTTTTTCAGACCGCCGGTGGTGTAAAAAAACGTCCGGAGGAAATCCGTGCAGTGGGGGCTGCTGCAAAGATTTTCCATTAAAGTCAATGTAAAAGGTTGACAGTCGGTTTACAAACAGCTTTCAAATCTGAAAACCGTCTAAAAACCGACAGAAAACCTGTGCCGCGGGGACAAGCCCTTAGTGTAGTAGCAGCCTCTCTCCACTACATTGGTGAGAGGGTAGTGCAGCATTATTCTCTCTCAACCCCCATTGGCTTGCTAAAGGTGCAAACGCAGGATTTTTAAAGACTCCATCTATATAACGTTTCCTGGCTCCGTCACTAGTTTCCTTTTTAACATTATTCCTATGGATACTGAGGTAAAAACACATGAAACTATGGTCAGAATCAAATGTTTTCACGCAATTTTCCAAAACATTTTATTATTGTTGATTTCTCCTGTAGTTAATATATGTGCCTCGTTACAGGAGGAATATAGCTCCCAGCACTGACTGCAAAGACTGCAGAGGTCTGACAGCCAATGTGCTACTCCTGGAGCTTCACGATTTACGTGCAAGTGCAGACTTTGCAAGGAAGTTCAGAAACTTCCTTGCAGAGTCATTAGCGGACTTGCAGGAATGTATAGTCTATAGGAGATTCCAAGAAGGTAAATAAAAACTCTATTAATATAAAAAAAAGTTAAATTTTCAAACCGTCCCTTTTTTCCCCCTTTTACAAATAAAACCTCAATAAATAAATTAACAATAAATGGCATAATTCCTCTGGTCCTCTCCTCTTACATATAGACCACTGCTCATGCCTCCTCCTCTCTCACATATAGATTGCTGATAATCTCCTTTTGTCACACTTATAGCACCTTATCAATAGAATACTGCTCACAGCCCACTCCCCTGTTACATATATATACTCATGCTGATGGTTTACATAAAGGTTGCTTATAACCTTCACATCTACAGATTGCTGCTCATGACCCCCACCTCTCTCACATACAGGGGACTCACTGTCAACGGCTCACCTATTTCAGACAACAAGAAATCCCCCCTAAATTTGCCGGTAAGTGCAGGCCACAGAGTTCTTTACAATTAAGTGTCAAGTCCCCCTCTATAAGCCCACATATATAAATGCCTTTGCATGCCACATGGTCATCCAACCATGTGGTGGCAGTATTTCTGTTCCAGATACAGGGCATACATATATACACACAGATGTAGCTTACTTGGCGAAGATATCTTACTGCAGCAAATTATCTGATTTAGAGTACCCCAAAAGTCATTGAAAAAGTTTAAATAAATTTCTGTGCCATAGGTGTATAAGTTTGTGACAAACTGTTAGGGACAGTAAGCAGTATAGTCATTAGATGTAGCACTTTTTTTCTGTGTCTGTTACTTAGAACGCTAAAGAACACTAAAACTGCCCAATGTGACTAACTTTCACAGACTAAATTATATTGGAATAACTATGTCTGATCCTCCCTAACTACTTTTGCTACAACAAACTGACATTAACACTTGCCACTTGCATTAGATAGCTGATAGTCAAGCGCTAGTTCAACCGACAGCCGAGCATGCATGTGTTGTGCATAGGGAGAGAAGAGAAATCCACTACTAGACTCCTCTGAAGACACAATCCTTTCATTGTCTCTGAACATTGCAAGACTATAGAGCACTTAACATTAGGATCAATGCAGTCATTTTTGCATGATAAGACGCTGGGTACACTAAGTCATGATGGGTGCTCAAGAAGAGTACAGCAAAGTTTTTTAAAATTAATATAGGCAGTCCCAGGGTTACGAACAGGATAGGGACTGTAGGTTTGTTCCTAAGTAGAATTTGTATGTAAGTGGAAACAGGTATATGTATTAAATGTAACTCCAGCACAAAAGTTTTTTTTTTTAGTTTTGGGTAGTACAGGGAAGGGTTTTTACATTTGTTTTGCTGTCTGTGCCCCTGTTAAGAAGATTTCACCTAATTTTCTCTTCATGTGCTGCTGTGGCATGCTGGAACTTGTAGTTCCATAGCTATTATCTGCTGTGGAACATGGAGCTACAAGTGCCAGCATGCTCCATAAGTGTGTAAGTCAGAATGGTGTGAGTCGAGGACTACCTGTATATTAACATGAATGTAAATGTGTAGTGTGGTTCATAGTTCAGAATACTCTTCAGAGTGGTGTATCTCTTATAGATGAAACTACCAAGTATCTAGTAATTGTTGATATGTGCCCTCCAATATAGTTTATTGAACTTAACATGTCCCTCCACTGTTACGGCCCCACCCAATCTTCAGATTAAAAATGAAACGCCAGGCTGGGTAGCCGGGGTGTGAAGGAAGGCATCCATATGATTCTCAGCCAGTTTTGTGCACAGGTCCTGTTCTTATTCTTAGCATTTATTTATGGAGTAGTGTATCTCCTCACCCAGTCTGAAGATTGGTTTGGAGGGAAATTTATAAGAAATAGCCAAGTTGACTGGCTTTGAAAAAAATGCTAAGGTTACTAGCAGCAAAATAGCATCAGTCTTGAGTCATCAGTCTAATGGCTGCAATGAAAAGAAGAGTGAAAAATGGAAAGGGGTCTGAATACTTTCCATACCCACTATACGTCTAGGATGTAAACAGCTCTGTCATTGATCCAAAGAACTATAGTCCATAGGGCTGAATAAACCCTATATAGAAATTTGCTGTTGGTGCTATCATGACAAAATCTATGGCAATGTCTTGCCATAAAGCAAGACAAAATAGTCTCATTGTATTTTAATGAGCCAATGAGTAGCCCAGGTATATGAGTTGGTTTATGTACAACAAACTAATGCACACTTTATTTTCCATTTGCTTTTGAAATGGGATTGCACATTTGTGACTACTAAAACTTGATGGTTTGTGAAAATGGAAAAATGTAGTTGAATTGCATCCACATGTACATTAACTCACCAGAGCTCATCCTCCTCTATGAATCCACTGTTATCTTTATCCAGCATTTCGAAAACTTTCTTCATGACATCTTTACTCTTGGACTTCAGACCAACCAAATCGAGAACTTCTTGTGGTTAAATGAGTCAGGAGCTGGATTGAAATTCAAGACATGACATTGGTGAAAGATCTGTGTGGGACATTCTGAAACTCTGGTTATAGGTTCCATAAATCACCTTCTATATACCCTGTTTCCCCAAAAATAAGACATCCCCCGAAAATAAGATGTAGTACTATACAATTTTATGCAATTCAGAGTTTGGCTGCTTATGCTGATGTTTGTGATGAAATCACTACAGTATATACATGTTGATTTTTGTTCAACAATAAATGTGAATTCTTGTTCATGAAAAATAAGACATCCCCTAAAAATAAGTCTTAGCTCGTCTTTAGGAGCAAAAATTAACATAAGACACTGTCTTATTTTTGGGGGAATCAGGGTATGTTCCTTACTTCAGTTATATAAAATATTTAAACAATACATATGGGAATTACATAAAGGGCCACTACCCTGATATTTCAGAATTATTCTCTATAGTCATTGATGTATGCTGACTCTAGGGTCACAGAGGTTTATCTTCCTTGTTTGTCAGCAAACTACATACAATTTCCATATTGCCATAGTTTTCAACAAATGGCTTTCACTGCACTGATGAAATAGAGCAAATGTATATCCACAAATGGATTTACAGTGTCCTGTTGGGTGTGATATTAGGAGCGTTCATATCAGACATGTCAGCAGATACTGTAGGTTTGTCGGCACATACGTCGTGAAGGTGTATATTTATGCCAATATTATGATAGATAGATAGATAGATAAATAGATAGATATATCTCAACTAAGCAACCTGACCTTCCAATGTGGAATCAATTTTAGCTATGAATCATATGCGACCAATATAATAAAGGTTAGATGATCATTGTGTAAACCAATTGAAGTAATGAATGTTCTCCGGCTCCGTTATAAAAAATAAAAAATAACTTTTATTTAGAAAACCTTAAAATACAGGTCAGCAATTATCTTGTAGCCGACGCGTTTCGGGTGATCCCACCCTTACTCATGGCACATCTCCACATACTAACATCTCGTCTTATATACAAATCACAATTGATCACATGTGTGGCATAATTGCTGCAGACTTCAACGTCAACCAATGTTTAAAAACATCGATAATGCTGGATGTACAAATGAATACATATGTATTTTAAAGTTTTCTAAATAAAAGTATTTTTTTATTTTTTATAACGGAGCCGGAGAACATTCATTACTTCACTTGGTCTGTTTGACCCGTTTGGATCCACGGGCTCTCTCCGTGCTCATAATTTGGCATACACCTTGAAATAATTGATTACAAGTTTGACCTCAGATATGTGGACTATAAACCATTTGGAGCGAGAACCTTTTGCATCGCTACACAATGTGTAAACCAAGACTTTGTATCGGTACGTGCCCTTCTTACCTACACTATTTATATTGCTTTTTGTCTGTAGATTTACCAAGGTTTTACCTACATTAAGATATTCAAGATGTCAAAAGAAAGCTTGTGGACAAGCACCAACATTGTAGAAGCTTTGGAATAAAAATTTGCTGTTCTTATTACAATTCTGGTGCTGGTCAACAAGCTTTTTTTTGACATTTTGGATATTTTCAAATGATCGGAGTATCACTGGATATGTGCACCATACCCAGGTGAGCCGGTCTCACAGCATAAAGGTAATTGTTAATGAAATGTGGATGATTATTCAAGCTTGTCATCATTTATCTATTGCTAAGACAAGATAGGGGGCCTACTGACTCTTCCTGGACATCAGGATTTCGACATCCCCCAAAAAGCTTTTGACAGAGGAGTCTGGCAGTAAGTTTCCCCTATCTCCCCATCCAGAATATATGCATACTCTGTGGAGCCCGGCGTGCATGTATATCAGGGGATTGGGACAGACAGCTCATGGGTGAATGAGCGCTTTGCAGACAGTTTTCTGAAGTGTGTATGGAACTTATTTCTTGACTGATGGAAATCAAAAGATGGTTTATGCTTTTCAATTAAGTTAAAAATGGACAGATTTAATGAGCAAAATGTACAAAAATGGTATTGATATAAATACTGGTCTAAGTGAAACAAATGAGATGACATAAAGTTATAAAAAAGTGTCCATCAAGATGTCACATCTATCGCACATCTGACAAATTTGGTGCTTTTTCTGCCTTCATGAACTAGTTTCAGGTCTAAATTAAGAACAGTTCTAATAAATCTAGTCCCAATGAGTTACTGTAAATGACACAGTTAGTCCATCCAGTTCAGCCTATTGTGCTATAGTGTTGGTCCAGAGTAAGGCAAAACCCCCCATGAGGTAGAAGCCAATTGTCCTCATTTTAGGGAAATAGCTCATTCCCAACTTCAATCTGGCAATCACAATAAATCCCTGGATCAATGAAGAATCCCGGTCACTATAACTTGTTATATTATTACATCTAGAAATACATCCAGACCCTTTTTGAACTCTGTTAGTGAATTCACCATGACAAGTTCCTCTGGCAGAGAGTTCCACAGTCTCACTGCTCTTACAGTAAAGAATCCCTTTCTATGTTTATGTAGAAACTTTCTTTCCTCGAGCCGTAGAGGACGCCCCCTTGTTCTGGATACAATCTTGGGTATAATTAGATCTCGGGCGAGATCTCTATATTGACCCCTGATATATTTATATTTATACATATTTATTATTTCCCCCGAAGCTGTTTTTTCTCTGAACTAAATAACCCTAATCTTGCCAATCTTTCTGGGTATTGCAGTCCAGCCAGTCCTTTTATTATTTTGTTGCCCGCCTTTGTACCTGTTCAATCTCTACAATGTCTTTCTTGTGCCCTGGTGCCCAACACAGTACCTACTATTCCATGTGTGATCTGACTAGTGATTTTTATAGTGGTAGAGCTAAGCTCTCATCTGGTGCCTCTATGCCTCTTTTTATTGCATGTCTAATAAGGTCACTGGTATCAACTTTCCTCAGCAGGTCTACCACAGTGTGCAAACTCCGGAAAGAAGAGTCAAAAGGTGTCCATTGGCCGTGGTGCATGTTAACAGTCTTCTGGAAAAAAGAGCAACACACAATACAGTTTTTGGCTCTGTCTAACATAATAAAGTGATGTAGATTGAGAGAACCCTTAGGTTACCATATTATACTTTACTAGGACAACCAAAAAGTTGTTGCTCCTTTAACTGTACTTGTTATAAACTTCCTACAAAATTTCCAGAAATGCAATGTGCCTCTTCCTTTTCATCGAGTGCTTTGCATTATAATAATTCCATATTTTCTCAATGGGAGCTATTGCCAGATGTACTTAATAAGCTATATCTTTAAATGTCATGCTCTAGATTGCATGAGGAGGAACAGTATTTTATATGAAACAATTTACAGCCTATCATAATCTGTGCTGGATATGACTCCGGCATCATTTCATCTTTAATTGCTTTCAGGGAACAATACAGGTGTCCCTCAGGCTGTAATTTTCTATGATATAAAGATGTTAATCAGATGTTCCTTTAGAGTCAACGCGCTCTAACAACTCACTTTTTGCAGATTTATACAGACAGAACCGGGTGTGAAGGACAGATGGAGAGATCGTCACTAAAGAATATGGGAAGAAATGGGAGGATGGGGGCAAATCAGCGGGAAAGAGCACATAGAGAGGAGACAAGAAGAAAAGACCAAGGCTGGGAGGGGACCGCAGGAGTGAAAATGCAGCCTGGGCAATAAAGCTCTGCAAGGGTTGAACAAGGTCACTCCTCTTCCAAAAGCACCTTCTATTTGTTGAAATAAAAGGATACGTGTTAATTTGTGTATCAATAAGGTATAAAAAGTCATATAAAGTTTAAAAAATTTAGGAAACGACCTTCAAAAATCATCAGTGCCAGGTGCCCATTGACGACTTTCTAAACTTTTCTGTAGTAAAGGTGGTTGTCATCTTAGAACAGGACATTAAGCGTTCCTATAAATCCACAGATTTAAGATGATTTTTTTTTTATATAGGCAAAATGAGTTTTAATTCCTCCCAGACATACACACAGTATAACGTCTCCTACCTGAAAAGGCCCCCACAGCCTTTGAGATGTCAGCAGCAGCGAGTACATCAGTCATAGACATTGCGGCTCTGGATCTGCAAGAGAATGGGACAGACTGAGAGGCAGGCTATGTTCTGCAGGACTCATCACTTCCTAGGGGCAGCCGACCTGACTGCGGCTGCCTGCAGGCACGCAAACTCCAGTGACAGAGTATTAAGGGGAGTAGCCAGCTGAGGGTGAAACTGCTGGCTGTGTGCCACGGGGCAATATGCCAGTCACCTGAAAACTCACCAATGTCACGTTATCCTCTGCAAATAAGGGATAACCACTCAGGTCCTTGATATAGCAGAGAAGGGAATCCTACTAGAAAGTCATCCTATAGAGGGTTAAATGCTAGTTCTGCCTCCTATAGTTTGTGTGCTCTTAGCATAAATCATCTTCTTTCCGCAGTTACATTAAAGCACAGCAGAGAATTCACTTTTCATTGATTAGTCTTACTTGCTGCTTAATTTTGCAGTAGAGGCATGACTAGGCTTTGTCATACTGCATATAACCCACCACTGACAATTGGTGGGTACTCCTCGAAAACACTGCAGGCCCCCTGCAAGCCGGCACATGTGCCTTGTAAATGGACTCTTGCAGCAATTAATAATAGAAATATATCTAGAATAAGTAAATGAGAATTTAAACAGTTAACACCCTTGGTTCCTATGTTAATCAAATAACCCCTCCTTCAGCTCCTCCTGCCCTGCACAAGGCGTTTGGTTATAGGCCCGAGCTACAAAGGATGATATATTGTTCATTAGAGCTGCACCTGCATTGCAGTTCAGTGCCGTATGCCAGGTAAGGTGAATACTCCTGCAGGCACTGCTACGGCCAATGACTACGAGCCATGGGACATCCCTGAGCGCAGGGTGACATGTCACTGCTAATGAACAATCAAAACTTTAGCATTTTATAAATGGCGGTGGCAGGTGGCCTGACCCTGACAATAATTATCTGAGTTTTACTCTAGAGTCATTCTGGTACTTGCAATTTATTTGAGGACATTTGTGGACACTCTGGACCTGTGCCCTAGATTCCTGAATCGTGTGCCTACACCATAGCAGTCACTATGCTTTCTCTCCTGCATCCATAGAAAGTATTCATTGTACAGTGCTCTCTCCAGTCACAATGACCTCAGGATGTTTCCACCATACAATGGTCTTTCCTGGGACATTGTACCATGAAACCACACTCATCATACAATGTCACAGACACTGCTGATCTGCGGCTCATGTGATTGACTGGAAGATCCGACCAATTATCATGAACATTTTACTTGTAAAACCTTTGTATTAGTTTCATACATGCAGTGATTGGCGGTCTAGTAGCTCCTCTCTACAAAACAGTGCGGTACTACATATCCTGTACTGCTCTTACATGTATTAGTGAGGTGCATGTAGTGATGGGTCTATGCTACCTCTCAAAACAGTGCGGACAATACCTGTACTGCTCTTACATGTATTAGTGCAGTGCCTTCAGTGATTAGTGGCCTACTAGCACCTCTCTACAGTACAGTGTGGTACTACATGTCCTGTACTGCTCTTACACATATTAGTGAGAAGCATGCAGTGATTGGTGGTCTAGAAGTGCCTCTCTACACAACCGTGCAGTGCTACATGTCCTGTACTGCTCTTATATGTATTAGTGAGGTACAGGCAGTGATTTGCGCTCTGTAGCGCCTCTCTACACTACAGTGCGGTGCTACATGTCCTGTACTGCTCTTATATGTATTGGTGAGGTACAGGCAGTGATTTGCGCTCTGTAGCGCCTCTCTACAGTACAGTGCGATACAACATGTCCTGTACTGCTCTTTACATGTATTAGTGTAGTGTATGCAGTGTTTGGCGTCTAGTAGCACCTCCTACAGTACGTGCGGTACTAAAGTCCTGTACGCTCTTACATGTATTTGTGAGGTGCATGGGGATTGGTGACTATTAACTTATACAGAAAAAAAAAGGTTCATATACATATCCGATGCTCTTTTATGTATTTTGAGGTACAGCAGTGATTTGCGGTTGTAGGCCCTCTATAGTAAGTGGATACTACATTCCCGTACTGCTCAAAAATGTATTAGGAGGGCATGCAGTGATTGGGGGCTAGTGCCCCCCCCCCTCCACAGTACAGAGCGGACTACATTCCTGTCTGCTCTTACATGTATTGTGCAGTGTATGCAGTGGGTTGGGGGTCTATACACCTCTCTACATACATGCGGACTACATGTCCTTACTGCCTTACATGTATTATAGGGACATGCAGTGATTGCGGTCTATAGCACCTCTCTACAGTAAGTGCGTACTACATGTCCTGTACTGCTCTTACATGTATTAGTGAAGTACATGCAGTGATTGGGTCTACTAGCGCCTCTCTACAGTAAAGTGCATACTACATGTCCTGTACTGCTGTTATATGTATTAGTAAGAAGCATGCAGTGATTGGTGGTCTACTAGCGCCTCTCTACAGTACAGTGCTACATGTCCTGTACTGCTCTTACATGTATTAGTGAGAAGCATGCAGTGATTGGCGGTCTATAGCCCCTCTCTACAGCACAGTGCGGTACTACATGTCCTGTACTGCTCTTACATATATTAGTGAGGTGCATGCAGTGATTGGCGGTCTAGTAGCGCCTCTCTACAGTACAGTGCAGTACTACATGTTCTGTACTGCTCTTACATGTATTAGTTAGGAACATGCAGTAATTTGCGGTCTGTAGCGCCTCTCTACAGTACATTGTGGTACTACATGTCCTATACTGCTTTTACATGTGCCAGGATGAGCGGCTCCTTTGGGCACCAGGTGAGGGTCGCATTTTCTTTTTTCTAAGAAAATTGTGCATAAAGTACATGACCCAAAGAAGCTCCTGTTCTCATCATTGGAAGTGATTTCCAGCTTCCAGCAGCTCTTTCTGATGTTATATGTAAGGACGCTCTCTATCTGTATTAATTATCTGCTTCATTTTCTTTAATCTTCATTTTCCATTATGTTGTCGACATTTTGGGGCTTTGGAACCAATTACCATTTTTTTTTATAGAGTTATGGTTTCAACATACAATGGTCATCCCAAAACTAATTAATATTGTATCTTGAGGGACCATTGTATATGATTAATGGTTTTGTCATTTGAAGAGAGCCAAATAATAATAAAATTGTACACCGATAGCATTGTTATAGAGACTAAGGTTGGACAATGAGCAATGATTTTCCATGGTTGGAGTTAATGTACACCCATACAATTCACTTTGTGTCCTTTGCAATATTGGGCTAATAAAGGGGTACTCCCATGTCATAAAGTGATGATATAACTAAGATATGCCATTATCATGAGGTTAAACCTCCACCAATCATGAAGTAGTTGAAGCACCGCTTCATTTAAGGAGTTTTCTTACTACAAAGATTAGCTTTTAAAATGACGGGACTGTTAAACGAAGACTTTTTCTAAATACATTGGTCAATGGATTTTACTTCAGTTGTCAGATAAGAGTATTTTTTATGTGCTCTGCAGTGCACACAGGTTTCTATGGTAACCTGCATACCAGACAGAATTTTGTTATCTGATTAGCTGAGAGCTAAGGGCAGGGAGTGACGTCACCCCACTGACTGACTCAGATCAAAGCAAACTAATTATATCTAACAAGATTAGCTTCACTAAACAAAAGGTACATGTGCTGTGAAGAATAAAAAGCAGGGCTGTATCTGTAATCTTGTTAGAGAGAACAAATTTCTGCACTGTCAGAGTAACTGCTCACTAGAAGTTGAATATGCTAATCACTGCTGTAGAACCACCCACAGCCTGAGGAGAGAGAGTGAGGAACTGCTAAAACTCAGTGAAACAGCATGATGAGAAACGCCCTTTAAGTAAATGGGGCTGGATGCAATTTTCTGCACAGCCATATGGCTGGGTGGTGCTGCAGTGCAATGAAAAACAGTGGAGAGGCCATAGTTCTGATTCATTGTCATGATTAGAAGAGGTCTCAGAGGTAACACCTTCACCGATCATAATGTTATGGCATTTCCTGGAGGTTTGCTATCACTTTATGAGACAGGAACAATACTTTAAGGTCAACAAGTCCATAGAGGCAAATGTAAGAAACAAAAGCTTTGGGGCTGCTTTATTACTGGGCTGGCCATACCTGCCAACAAGTCTGTCAACTAGACCTAAAAGATGCATGGTAATTCAAACCCCATCCAAAAGTACATGTATTGGGCGACATGTATGAACGGGGCTGCACCAGAATTGTGGCCTCAAAAAACTGTAGTAGACCAGTTCTATAGATGTATGAACAGGCGTACTCCAAACTTTGGTGCGATAAGTGCCTCAGTACATCGTCAAAGACACTTTTTATGCGCCAAAGTTTTGGGGCGGTCCGGGGGTGTCTTACCACATCCATAGAATTAGACACATTTATGATTCTTTGACACCAAATCTAGGCTCAGAACAGTTATAACAGCCAGACCAGGGTAAAGGTGGTGCCTGAGCCAGACTTGTGGTATTGGCTCTACACTGCCCTGTATGTATGACCTGCAGAAGAACAGCCAGACCAGGGTAAAGGTGGTGCCTGAGCGAGACTTGTGTATTGGCCTACACTGCCCTGTATGTATGACCTGCAGAAGAACAGCCAGACAAGGGTAAAGGTGGTGCCTGAGCCAGACTTGTGGTATTGGCTCATCTACCAACTCGCCCCGTGGTGATGTATGTTATTTCACCTGCAGTAGAACAGACAGCCAACCAGGGTAAAGGTGGTGCCCATGAGACGCCAGACTTTGTGTGTATTGGCTCTACACTGCCCTGTATGTATCGGAAGCACATGCGAACAACAGCCAGACCAGCAGGAATAAAGGTGGTGCCTGAGCCAGACTTGTGGTATTGGCTCTACACTGCCCTGTATGTATGACCTGTAGAAGAACAGCCAGACCAGGGTAAAGGTGGTGCCTGAGCCAGACTTGTGGTATTGGCTCTACACTGCCCTGTATGTATGACCTGCAGAAGAACAGGTTCATACATTCTGCCGCAGTCTATACTACCTTAAAGCGTTTCAGGACTGGTCTATCAGCGTCAGGATTCATACATGTCGCCCATTGTTTCTGGGGTGGTGCTTAAATATCTTGATTTTGGCAATGTCAATGTTGATGAGTATACGTTGAATTATATCATAGTCGTCTACGGCCTATTTTTTCCATCATTAAACCAATGACTGCCCAATTCTGCTGAAGCATGACATTTTTTTCCTACACTGATTTATTCTGTTAAGTGAATTGAATCATTTTAGCAATATTTTCATGTGGCAAAATTACCGTTATATCTTTGTTATGGTGCCCACTAGTTGTCTTTTGATTCTCTTTAAAAAATGTCCACCTATTGTGTCCACTGGTGGTGGTCACACCTGCTCAGCAGCTCAGTCCCTGCACCCAGATACTCTTCTACAGGGGTACCGGAGTAATTCCCGCTAAGGTTCAGGCTAGCCAGTAAGAATCACCGCACCAGAGGCAGGTTCTTATGACCAACAATGGACACATAAGGTGGACGTTCTGAGAAGGAAATAAAAACAACAGCAGGGGGCGCCATAACAAATGCCTAGCAGCAATGTCTAGACACAGCAGTGCTTTTTTTTTTTTTAAAGATTTCAGCTGACAACGTATGTTTTGTGTGATCTAATAAAGTAAAGTAATATTTAATTATAGAACAACCCCTTCAATGCAGATTGCATAGCTCAGCAACATAGTCATATAGATGCAATAAGTTATAAAAATATTTTCTAGCTTTGGATGTAAGGGGAGGCCACTGATGTCACTTAATAGGACCATTAAATGGATGCCATAGTCTAACCCCGGGCATGCTGCCATGTTGAGAATACCAAGGTACACTCTTGGCATCAACATCTCTAAGCAAAAGGGTTTCCATGGTTGTAGGCCTGTGTCCTTTTGAGAAACTAAAAGCGCCCCTGGTTCAGGGGGTCTTTAGTTTCATGAGTAGGACAAGAAGTCGTTCATTTTAATGGTTGCTTCTTCAGGATGGGAAATCAGTTATGCAGAGGCAAAGTTCAGCATAGAAAATAAAATCATTACAGTCTTCGTGACATTTCCCTCATTAGTACAGACACTGATCAGATTACTAAGTGAGTGTGACGCACAGAGTGGTAAGTGCATTGACGCTTCAGTCCGTGAAATACACAGAGACTAATACCTTGGTGGCAAAATATGATTCAACCCAGGGAGAGATGCTGAGGGTCTCATTGTGTCTGCCAAGATGAATTCTTCTATAACAATCTGCTGACAGTGCAGGGCACTGGGTGTTATGAATCCAGGCTTACGAGTAACTGTATCCTGCCTGCCCCCTCCCGTATCCTCTGTTGGCATCACTCTTTCTCTGGCTGAGGAAACTGGCACTTAGGACGTGAGCTGTGTATTTATGGAGTATTAGCAGCCATATAGACCCTATCTAAACCTTTGCTCTATCTCATGTATCCTATTCTGCCTAAAATGTTTTATTGGTAATGCTTGGAAAGGTTTAAAGGAACAGTATTTTAGAACCCTCTAATTTACACGTTAGGTTAGGTTCACATATGTGTCGGAGCCTTCATCACAGATTCTGTCGGAAATGACAGAAAGAATTGTCCAGCATGCAGCACATGTAGTCGATGGTGTCCGTTGGAAGCAATTGGTGTCTGTCATGTAACGGATCTGTCATCGTGATGGAGGCTGAGAATGGAGCCCCTGACGCAGATGGAAATGGGATTCAGATATATGAAGTGATGAACCAGGCTTGGACTGACCCTCAGG
Source organism: Phyllomedusa bahiana (assembly GCA_025379985.1). Taxonomy (NCBI): domain Eukaryota; kingdom Metazoa; phylum Chordata; class Amphibia; order Anura; family Hylidae; genus Phyllomedusa; species Phyllomedusa bahiana. Next base: position 75,527 of record JAODAL010011222.1, on the reverse strand, counting down.
GGAACAGGGATACCCCATGTGGGCACCTGAGCATGGCAAACCTTGAGTTTCCTTTAAATTGAATATATATCCTTGGGAGAGGCAAAAAGGCAAAGAAAAAGAGGTAAAAAGCAAGAGGCAGAGTATAAGAAGTATATACAGTAGTTGTAGGATGGGCGTCCAGAATCAACTCCACCGGTGGGCCCTCAGAAGGATCTCTACCGGTGGGCCTCCAGAATGAACTCTACCGGTGGGCCTCCAGAATCATCTCCACTGGTGCCCCAACAGAATCATCTCCACCGGTGGGCCCCCAGAATCATCTCCACTGGTGGCCCAACAGAATCATCTCCACCGGTGGGCCCTGAGTATGAACTCCACCGGTGGGCCCTCAGAATCATCTCCACTGGAGGGCCCTCAGAATTAACTAACCGGAGGGCCCCTTTAGAATGAACTCTACCGGTGGGCCCTCAGAATGGAATTCCATTGGTGGGTCCTAGGCGACACTGGAATGAAGTATATTTCAGCTCCCAACAATATAGGGGGAATTTAATAAAATGGGCATTTCATACTGAAAACTATACTGAAAATGAACAAATTTGGTAAATCTCTTTTCAGTACCTGAATTGTTTGCCAACTACCAGCTGGCGTAGATTTCTACTATAATTTAAATCAATTTCTGATATAAAATATGGTAAATCCGTCAGGACACATAGGCCTGGCGTGTAATTATAGGGCTTCATACAGCCAAAGCATCTGCCCCCACCTCCCACCCATTCCTATCATTCACCATATCAGTGGGCTCCCTCTACTGCCGCTACTTTTCTGATGATGCCCCTGAGGTCACCCCTCCTTGTCGTCCTAAATGAGCAAGAATCCACCAAAATGAGTGACCTTTTATGCCAGAAAACCAACAGGAAACTGATACCGAATCCCTGGATTTAAGATAAATAGGTGCCCATTACAAATATACTGCTATCAGGAATATTTAATGCATGTATATTGATGCCTGTTGACCCCAGCTGGTATATATGATGAAAATATAGTCTTGCTTACCACTATTTTACTGCAGAGCCAGACATAATAGTCAGGTAGTGCCCGAGGGAATAGAAATAGAGGGAATAGAGAATGTTTTTATTTTTTTTAAAACTGCTAACATAATGAAAACTCTACACATTTGGTATCAATTGTACCAAACTATAGAATACAGATAACATGTCTGAACTCTGAACTCTGTAAAAACACCCCTCATAAATGCCTCAATTACTTTTTTTTTTAACATTCCACCTCACATAACATTTTTGGTATTTTCCAATATACTACATGGTATGGCCAATGGCACCAAAAGTGTTTGTCCCACAAAAAAAAACAGCCCTCAAATGTCTATGTAGATAGAAAAATTTAAAAAGTTATGGCTCTTGGAAGAAAGGGATGGAAAAAATGAATGCGCCAGAAAAAACAAAAAACACCTGGTCCTTAAGAGGTTAAAGGGGTTGTCTCACTGCATTGATTCATCTCACCTCAATCCTGTTTTCTTGGTTTCATTTTGAATCAGGGGCGTGTTTAACAACCTTGTGAATTTTTAGGGCTTGTTTACACAACGTCTTTGTGAGCCGTTTTACGGATCCGTTTTATGGATCCGCAAAACGGATCTAACAATTGTCAGTGTGACAATTGTGCCAGTGTGACAGTGTTAACATTGTGTTCAATGTCAAAATCGCATCGCCGTTCCCGCATCCGAAAAGCGCAGTGCACAACTGATGAGCGTGACTGCAGGGGGCAGGATCGTTGGATGGAGGTGTTGCTGCTGGGCTCGGCATAGACGAGCAGAGTTTGCTGTCGCCGGGCTCGGGAGTGTGGTGCCGGTGCAGCCGAGCACAGCATCTGACGGCGCCGCCGACGGGCTCGGGAGTGTGGTGCCGGTGCAGCCGAGCACAGCATCTGACGGCGCCGCCGACGGGCTCGGGAGTGTGGTGCCGGTGCAGCCGCGCTCAGCATCTGCCGGCGCCGCCGACGGGCTCGGGAGTGTGGTGCTGGTGCCGCCGGGCTTGGGAGTGTGGTGCCGGCGCCGCCGGGCTCGAGAGTGTGGTGCCGCCGGGCTCGGGAGTGTGGTGCCGCCGGGCTTGGGAGTGTGGTGCCGGCGCCGCCGGGCTCAGGAGTGTGGTGCCGCCGGGCTCGAGAGTGTGGTGCCGCCGGGCTCGGGAGTGTGGTGCCGCCGGGCTTGGGAGTGTGGTGCCGGCGCCGCCGGGCTCGGGAGTGTGGTGCCGCCGGGCTCGGGAGTGTGGTGCCGCTGGGCTCGGGAGTGTGGTGCCGCCGCCGGGGTCGGCGCAGCCGAGCAGAGTTCACTGCCGGTGCCGCTGCCGGCGCGATGAATGGAGACGGGCACAGCTACGGGTGATGAATGGAGACGGGCGCAGCTATGGGCGATGAATGGAGACGGGCGCAGCTATGGGCGATGAATGGAGACGGGCACAGCTACGGGTGATGAATGGAGACGGGCGCAGCTACGGGCGATGAATGGAGACGGGCGCAGCTACGGGTGATGAATGGAGACGGGCGCAGCTACGGGCGATGAATGGAGACGGGCGCAGCTATGGCGATGAATTGGAGACGGGCGCAGCTACGGGGATGAATGGAGACGGGGCAGCTACGGGAGATGAATGGAGACGGGGCGTGCAGCTACGGGAGATGAATGGAGATGGGCGCAGCTACGGGAGATGAATGGTGACGTGCGCATCTAGGGTCGATGAATGGAGACGGGCGCAGCTACGGGTGATGAATGGAGACGGGCGCAGCTACGGGAGATGAATGGAGAAGGGAGCAGCTCCCGGAGATGAATGGAGAACGGAGCAGCAACGGGAGATGAATGGAGACGGGCGCAGCTACGGGCGATGAATGGAGACGGGCGCAGCTACGGGGGGATGAATGGAGACGGGCGCAGCTACGGGAGAGAATGGAGACGGCGCAGCTACGGGAGATGAATGGAGATGGGCGCAGCTACGGGAGATGAATGGAGACGGGCGAAGCTATGGGCGATGAATGGATACGGGCGCAGGTTCGGGCGATGAATGGAGACGGGCGCAGCTACGGGTGATGAATGGAGAGGGGCGCAGCTACGGGAGATGAATGGAGACGGGCGCAGCTACGGGAGATGAATGGAGACGGGCGCAGCTACGGGAGATGAATGGAGACGGGCGCAGCTATGGGAGATGAATGGAGACGGGCGCAGAGAGAGAGATCTAACAATGTATCTGGAAGGCGGATCCGTAAAACGCAGGTAAAGAAGTATGCAATACGGATCCAAATAAAGTATCAACTGTTGCGTTTTTTGGATCCGTTTCCGGATGCGCTTTTCACTCCTCAAAAATGGATCCGTAAAAATGATCCAAAACGTCGTGTGAACAAGCCCTTACTGGGCTGTTTTAGGTTAAGTTAACCTAAAACTACTAACGTCAGCCACATGATACCTGAATCTGGTTTCCTACACAATTAATTCCCTACTATAAGAGCTTGGATATGAGACTGATGCAAAATGTCTTCTTATGAGTAATTTATTAGCACAAGATTAATATCCTGAAAACATACTGCTCCTGTAAATATGCACAAGCATGGAGTGATAAGTAGGAACAATGGAACTCTCCATAAGAAGGTTTGCACCACAGGACACTCTCAGTCCCCAAGGTCCACCACCAGATGGTGTTTTCAGAATTTCCTAAATATTGCACAGGTGATAGAACTGTCAGTGCATTCTATGGGATATCCTGAAAACAGGACTTGCTGATGGGCCTTGAGTGCTGGAGCTGAGGAGCACTGCTCTATCCGACACTGACACCTAAAAACGACCAGACTGAACAGCAAGGTTTTCTAAGGTCTGTGATAGAAGGTTAACAAATGATTTGCCCCCCACCCATGTGATTCTTCTGTCTTCAGATGCAATAAAGGCAACTGCTTTTAGTAACATCACAGTCATCCTAAATATAAATCACATAAATGTAGATGTTGGAAAGCATGTGCTGCCCCAGGGTTTGTATCTGGTGCAACATTTGGTGGGGCTGATAGCAACAGTATATAATGCACAATGCAGTCCTCATTAATCCTTTTGATAAAAAGATGGGTATCACAGTTATTACGCTTCAGCATCTGTTTCCCAATTACAATTCTTCCCAGTCCCTTCTAATATATTACTCATTGGCCTATGTTTCCAAGGATCAGAAACACTAGCCTTTATTATGAAGATAGGGCTTTTGCTGTACATTGTTAAAGAGGTTTTCTCACTATAATGGATTAGCGTTTAACATGTAGGGAAAGGTAAATGAAGACTATTTCCAAATACATTGCTCTTTTGATTTTTCTTTAGTCAGGAGATAAAGAAGATTTTGGGCGGCACGCATGAAATTTGGCGTGTTAACATAATAAAAGTCTAGAATGCACCTGATTTATGAACCCACTCTACAGCGGGTCATAAATCAGGTGCATTCTAGCGCTTGTACGACAGTTATGGATCAGGTATACCACTTTAAAAGTACTCTACCTGTTCCAGCTGTAATGCACATGGAAATGCCGTACTAAAGCTGCGCTACGGTTGTAGAGCTCCCCGCCTCCAGCACCCCCCCAGATCGGGCGCATTACAAAATGCTGTGGGTGCTATGTAATGTGCCCCGGAGTGGCGTGCGTGAGATTTAAAAAAGACTCCCGGAATCTGGCGCAGCCCTGTTCATGCATGCCGCCCTTTATGTCCTCTTAGAGTACACAAGTTTCTCTGGTTACCGACCACCCTCCCCACCTCTCTCTCCTCTTTTACTGCTCTGATTGGTTAAAGCTGCTGTCAGCCAGTCAGTTCCAACCATGGTGACTCACTCCCTGCAGAGTCTTATCTCTAGCAACAGAGTTTGTGTACTTAACTAAAAGGCAAGCTTTCACCCTTTAGAACTCTGCATCCTTTTATACTACATTTTATACGCCTCCAACAGTCATGTCACTGTGATAGGAATAGCTAGGAATAACAGAGCTGATATGCCAATCACTGCTATAGACCCACCCACAGCCTGACCAGGAAGTGTGAGCCTGAAGCTGCATGTGTCTCTGTGAAACTGGTGAGAGAATACCTCTAAGTCCTGACTCTTTTATTAGCATGTGACTATTACTGCTAGAGGAACAATCTAACCATGTACTAGCATCCTGAATTATGGAATAATTTCACTCTCAATGCCGTATCACTTTTGCGTGGCAAGGAAATGACTATTAACCCTTTGTCAACTGCACTTGTCTTCTATTAACAAACAATTTCCTTCCTATTACATTTCTGTTGTAAAGTTACCAGTTAATCTTAGCAGTTTTGTTGATATAAATTCAGGCTCCTTTCACATTGCGTCTTGTATGTTTGCCGCATTCACTGGGAAAGCACCTGGTTAATACATAAAATTTATCAACTGACCCCCATTCACTTGGCAGAGTACAAAAGAATGTGCATCAGTATACTATGTGGGCTAGCACAGCAGACCGTACTATTCCATTTAGAGTGTGTATACCGACAAAGATATGTGCAAATAGTAACAATATACACCAAAAATACTAATAGTTACTATGCAAAGCACCAACAAAAGAGTATCCAGAAGTTTCTTACAAAAATAGATGAAAATGTTATTGACTTTATATAAAAACACATAATAAAACACCAACATACCCACATTGTGCGCAGCACCCCCCCCCCCACACCCATTCATCTAAGTACCAAACCAGTCTTGTATAGAATATTACATATGTCCAAATACAAATAAGTACTTTATATGTAGAAATAATCAATAAATGTGTCACTGAAGATAAATCATATCAAGAAAAATACCAAATAATTGGAAAATATAGGAGGTGTGCGCTCCTCCTACATTTTCCAATTATTGTTCATTTTTAGGTCAGGTATTTTTCTTTATATATATGATTTATCTTCAGTGACACATTTATTGATTATTACCATGTACTTATTTGTATTTGGACATATGTTATATTCTATACATGACTGGTTTGGCACTTAGATTAATGTGTGTGGGGGGAGGTGCTGCGCACATTATTATTGTGAGTATATTGGTGTTTTATTATGTGTTTTTGTATGCAATTACTAAAATTTTTATATATTTTTATAAGGAGCTTCTGTATAGTTTTTTCTGATTGCTTTATCCCATACAAAAGCATCTCATAATAAATGTATACAATGCGGTATATATTTACACACTAGGTAATATTCACACTCTGCAGTTGCCCACTCAGTAGGATCTCCCAGTGGTATATTTCAGAGGTATATGTTATGAGCTCCTACTACTGGATTCCACTGATGGAAACTAAAGTATGTTGTAAGCTCTCTCCTACAGGCCATGCAATTCTCATACATTCATATACCCATTGAGTCAAGCTCTTGTTAACTAGGGAAAGAAATTTTCCAATGCCCACCTTGTTCATACCATCTTAGTTCTGTAGGTCAATTTTCGAAGGTGACCAATCAAGTCCACATATTACAGTTTATTTGACCCCTATTAGTAACATCCATTGGGGCTAGGGGAGGTTGAGGTTAACTGCATTCTAATCTCAGAGTGACATGTATGAATTTGTAAAAAAAAAAAAAATCTCGCATGTGGTATGCCTTGCATAGCATAGCAAATAATGAGCCAAATTTTGGGGTACGACTGCTAGTACATCTATTGAATAGGGCAGCAACAGCTTTGTTTGGCTCAAAGCACTCCAGAATACTACATTAAAAAAAAAGTTAAAAATGATAAAAAATAATGATAAAATTGGTTAGCTACTTCAAAGGGCAAGAGTTTAAAAAAATTAAACCAATAGCAGGAAAGTTTAACTCATATAATAGTCATCTGTTACATTTCCCAGTGCTCTACCACTGGTATTCTGGTGGTCTCCACAGGCTTTGTGAATTTTCCTGGAATGGTGATGTGCCAACAATCTATGTAGCCAATCAATGGCTCAGTGGTGATATTGGCGTGAATGGCACATGCCCCCGAAGGGCAGTGATTGGTTGTATGAATCATGTGAATGTATGGTACGTCATAGCTCCTGGAAAATAGACAAAGACTGGCAAAGCCCACCAGAGCATCGGTGTGGCTATGGTAGGGGACTGATGCTTAATTTCTTTTTGTATTTCCTGTGATTCACATTTTAAAACTTTTGGAGAGCTGAATTTATCAATTAAGCCATGTGGTCCTTTATCTCATCTATAAGTCAACTCTATGAAGACTGGATTTATCATGGGTAATATAAGGCTGCGTTTCCACGGCACAGGACAAATACCTGCTGGTATTTGCCCTGTTTTGCGTCCGTCCCAACGTCCGCGGGGGGGGGGCGGCTTTTCTCCACAATGAGCGGAGAACAGCCCTCCCCCTCCCATTGAGGTGTTCATATTCCGTCTGGAAACGGACGGAAAAAATGAACATGCTCAATATGTTTTGAGTGGCCCGCGGGAGAAAACGCCAGGGTGGAAAACCCTTTGCAGTGGGGACTGCTGCACGGTTTTCCATAGAGCAACAATTTTGTCATTTGGGCCGGTTTCAGGCGTCTGAACACCGAAAACCCGGTGAAAACCGGCTGAAAACCGGTGCCTTGTAAAACAGCCCAAACTAAAAACTACCAACGTGAGGGTAAACTCCATGGGTATTTTCCCAGTTTAAGTAATGGGTAACCAAAATCCAGGCACAAATTATAGAAAAAACCCATGAACTAAATGAACCAAACTGATTTTCAGTTGCAGAAGTTTGTGAATATAGCTTAAGAGATAATGGCACCAAAGCTTGTCATAATAATAATATACCCTCCTCTAGATTATGCAATGTATCTTATGAAATGACTCCAACTAATTTCACGCCACATAAAATGCCAAGATCTAGCTTCACTTAAGATTTATACTTGAATCTCTTTTATGAAGATTTCCTTGACTAATGTTAAAGTCCATTGGTTGCTATTGACTATACAAGGCCATTGTGTTAGTGATCACTATATCACTAATGACCTATAGAGGTCATATACATGTTAGTTATGTTAACAAAAAGCATCTCTCAAAGTTGGAGTTATGCTTTAGCAGGTAATCCAGCCAATTCAATGTTATAACATTTGCCCAAAAACTTCTTGAATTTCCAAAACTCTAGGCTGCCAGCTATAGCATCCTCCATTCCTGACCATATTTATACTAGGCTTATCTGCAACCATTTGCAGGTCTTGCTGACACTCAAGCCTTCCTCATCCATCTCCTTGATTGTCACTTTATTTACTCCGTATAGTTCCAGCCTAACTCTTATCATTCTGCATACAAAAAAACCTAGTAGATGCATAATCTCATTACAAACGATCTGCGGGAGCTAGTTAAAGCTTCTATCTTTATTAATAAACATTTGTGATTCCATTAATTTCTGCCCTGGGATCTATAAACCCGACTGGAGTGGAACATATTGACATTTATTAAAGTGAATATGAGTAGTGTCTGCATTTGCCTATGTAACGTTACTGTGCCCACAACCTGCAATACGTGCCCGCTTGCTCATATTCTTCATTAGATAAAGTTTAGATAGTAGTTGGTCATTTACTCCTGCTTGTTGCATCAGTGCAATATGTACAAACTATATACCTAATAATAGATTATATACAGTGCATAACCTCTATACATCTATACTGGACACTAAGGGTGACATGTATGATTTTTGGCGCTTAGATGCCATTTTTTATGCGCATTTTAATAAGGTAGAATGCACCTGAATTTATGAACCCGGTCTACCGCGGGTCATAAATCAGGCGCATTCTAGTACTAAGACGACACTTCTGGCTCAGGTAAACCACTTTGAAAGTAATATACCTGCTCCAGCAGTAATGCACCTAGATTTGCCATATTGAAGCTATAAATCTATAGCTTCATACAGTTCTAGTGCGCCCACCTCCTGCACGCACCCCGAAATTAGGTGCATTACAAAGTGCTGTGGGTGCTCTGTAATGTGCCTGATATTGGAGTGCGGAAGTTTTAAATCTATAGCAAACGGTGCTGCGCTAGATGTTGGGCTGAAAAGACGCCAGACTTCTGGCGCAGCTCCGTTCATACATGGGCGACATGCATGAACAGGGCTGCGCCAGTTTTTTGCTGTACTTTGAGCCAAAAAGAATGTATGAACAGATGCACTCCAAACTTTGCCACGATAAGTCCCTTTGTAATGCGCCAAATATTTGGGCCGTTCTGGGGGCGTCGCAACACATTCCTAGAAGCAGGCACATTTATGATTCTTTGACGACAAATCTAGGCACAGTACACTTACAACAACCAGACCAAGTTAAGTGGTGCCTGAGCCAGACTTGTAGTATTGGCACTACACTGCCCTGTATGTATGACCTGCAGAAGAACAGACCAGGGTAAAGGTGGTGCCTGAGCCAGACTTGTGGTATTGGCTCTACACTGCCCGTATGTATGACCCGCAGAAGAACAGCCAACCAGGGTAAAGGTGGTGCCGAGCCAGGACTTGTGGTATTGGTCTACACTGCCCTGTATTATGACCTGTAGAAGAACAGCCAGCCAGGGTAAAGGTGGTGCCTGAGCCAGACTTTGGTATTAGCCCCTACACTGCCCTGTATGTATGACCTGTAGAAGAACAGCCAGACCAGGGTAAAGGTGGTGCCTGAGCCAGACTTAGGTATTGGCTCTACACTGCCCTGAAAGTTGACCCGCAGAAGAACAGCCCAAACCCGGGTAAAGGTGGTGCCCGAGCCCGACTTGTGGTATTGGCTCTACCTGCCCTGAATGTATGAGCTGCAGAAGAACAGCCAGACCAGGATAAAGGGGGTGCCTGAGCCAGACTTGTGGTATTGGCTCTACACTGCCCGTATGTATGACCTGCAGAAAAAACAGCCAGACCAGGGTAAAGGTGGTGGGCCCGAGCCAGACTTTTGGTATTGGCTCTACACTGCCCTGTATGAAAGAACTGAAGAAGAACACCGACCAGGGTAAAAAGGGGGTGCCTGAGCCAGACTTGTGGTATTGGCTTTACACGCCCTGTATGTATGACCCGCAGAAGAACAGCCAGACCAGGGTAAAGGTGGTGCCTGAGCCAGACTTGTGGTATGGCTCTACATGCCCTGTAATGTATGACCTGCAGAAGAACAGCCAGACCAGGGTAAAGGTGTGCCTGAGCCACTTTGGGAATCGTCTACACGCCTTAATGTTATGACTGCAAAAAGAACAAATTCACAAAAATTCTGGCCGCACTTAACAACTGCCTACCAAAAAAACATCACAGAAAACTGACCTATTCAACACCAACATTAAATTCAAAAACCTTAATAGTCATGCAAAACCTCAAAAAACCATAAAAAATCTTAAAATTATTCCCTGACTTGTGAACTGACATGAAAAAACTCTCTCCCTATAGGTTTATACTTCACATTTTATACCTCTATTATTTGACGTAATGATTTCGTTATACATCCTTAACAACATATTCACATATTTTTAATTTAAAAATATGGATGATGTTTTGTAGGTGTTACTGAATGACAGGTTTGTACACATAGACAGAGAAAGGGCATCAGACCTATTTTTCTGTGCTTGGGCAGCAGGGTCCATTTAGGTTTTCATTTAATAACAATTTCCGATATATGTCAGTATGGGATTCTTTTACAAAACACACTAAGCAACCTACACACAACAACATTCAACCAAAAACACCCCACACAGAACACACACAGGGGAAACAGAGAGATACACACTGATAACACAGATACCAAGAATCACCCACAAAGCCACCCAATGATAACAAAAACACACACACCACACACTCAACACACACACACACAGATACACACACAGAGATACACACAGTCCACTACCAAGAGTTGAATATACCACACACAAAAGATACACACAAGCCAGATACACAACTACAACACACGATACACACAACAAATACAACACTGATACACAACACACCAACACAGATACACACACCACACACAGATAAAACACAGATAACACACACACAGATAACACACACCGATACACAAGCACACCTGATACACACACAAAATTATTATATATATAATTAAATTATATAAGTATAATAAAAATTTATATTTTATATAATTTATATATATATATAGTGTGTGTCTGTAAGGATAAATATTGAAGGCAGCTGTACACACTAAGATGTGTATATAATATCTGTGATCACTAAGATATCTCACGGTGCACAGACCCCTGCTGTGCTGGAGGTAACATCAGTGATTCATTAATATTCTTTATACACTTGATATGTATCAGTATAAATCCTTACTACACTTATGTAGTGTGTGTTTGTGTGTAAGGATATATACTGAAGACAGCTGTACACACTGAGATGTGTATCTGATATCTGTAGTCAGTAAGATATGTCACAGTGCATAGAGCCCTGCCCGTGCTGGAGATAACATCAGTACAGCAGTGATCCAGTTCTTACCTTTCCCATGAAAAAAGAGCATGGTAGGTTTCCATCATCACAACATGCTGGAACATGTCCTTATGTGGTATAAATACCCAGTAACTAACCATGCACAATCCAGTAAAATGTAAAATGGTTCGCTGTAGCATGCATATAACAAATATGAGTTTGTAAAGCCATTTCATATGATAACATAATAGCTATAACCTAATGGTAACACACTTCCAATGCAGATGTGATTTATATATGCACAAGTTCTACTGGGAATATCAGGACCCCGTACAACATTGGACCCCCACCCAACCATTACCAGTTCCTATTTTGCACCATATCATGCTCGCCATAATTAAATATAACCCCACTGTACCCCCTGAGTGGATGAAATTATCTATAGGAGGGGCTGCATCAGGCCCCCCCCCTTTTTTTTTTTTTTTAATTGATCTTGACCCCTGAGAGCAGTTTTGCCCTGATGGTAGCTCTGCATATATTAGCTAAGCTATACTACATGTTAGATATTGTATCTTTCCATTATTGCCAGTGGCACCTCAGCATGTTCCATTGCAATGAGTCCTCTCTTACTGTACATCCAGTCTCTGCTACCCATAGCCTCCTCCCCTTGTACTCACTTGGGGATGGATCAGGAACCGTGGGAAGGGCTGAGATAAGGCAACGGTGAGGTGCCCCTAAGAAAGGATTCCCTCTTAAATACTTTCTGCATCTGTTCTATTTTGGGAAGGTCCATCCTCTCCTCCTCAGCATCAAGGTCTCTTGGTGTCAGATACCCTGAGACAGCAGGAAAGGGATCATGTTTATTGACAAGTAACTCATCAAGAAACTCTATTAATACGCCTGGCAGGGGCTCAGGTCCTGGACTTGGGCTTCGAGGCCAAAGGAGGAAGGAGGACTGGTAAAGAGACAATCCATCTGAAATCTAAAGAGTGGGGGTAGGGATGCCCCATTCACTTACATGCACCCCTAAAGTGAACACGTTCGCTGGCTTACTGCTGCTTGAGCTACATTTACAAGTCTTTTCTGCCAAACTTGAAAAAGTCAGAAGATTGAGGGCTCTTATCCAAGTAAAATCTAGACGCTTGGTAAGTGTGCCAACCAACAGGTCAGATGTCTACAGGATCCAAGAAAGGTGGAGGGAAGTCTGGGCCTTGCTGTTCTCTGAACAAATGGACTGTATAATGTATAAGCAGAAACCTGCTCAAATGTATATTTATCTAATTACTTTCTTGGATGATGTGCTGCTGAAGCTGCCGAATTTAATGTGCATGATGAGTATGTCCTGGCAGAGACAGAGAAGTTCCTCCCATCAATGGGACCTACTGGCATTTTCAACTTTGGATGGCTAGTAGAGAATATGTTCGCGGAGCGAAAACAATCCATTACGGGATTAAAACCTTTATGAAAATATTTGGCCGTATGTGTTCTTTCCTCATCTTATTTATGGATATGGCTGCGTCCAATTTGGATCCTGTTTGTTTGTGGACTGCATTCCAATACGTAGTCTCCAAATTTACTGCAGTTTGGATTAAGCCTGTGGTTGCACAGGGGGAAGCACTCATGGAATGGGAATGCCATGGATTAGCCACAAGTCACTCTACCCCCTCCTGTTATTTGCAGTGTGCCAGGACTACTGAATGAATAAACTTGGACACATGCTCATAGCTTGTTGTAGCTGCAGGTATGAAATACACAGCCAAGAGTCAAAGGAATTCTGTATATGTCTTTTGTACACATGAACTCAACTAGAGGTTACCGAGATTCACATACGATCCCACCATTCAAAACGAAAAACTAAAAATTGTTCATACTTGTATGTAGGCATCGCAAAACATGCATGGAGATCAGAGGTCCTCACTCAACAGAATAATAGAACTAAGTTAATCCTATGGGATAAGTCAAATGCTATTTGATATATTTGGACGTGTAGTACTAGGTGGCTGAGATATCTTCGTTTATATGAATGGTCGTGCAGTGCTAGGTGGCTGAGATATATTCGTATTTATATGGATGTGCAGTGCTAGGTGGTTGAGATTTGTTTATATATATATATGTATATATATATATATATATTTATATATGGACGTATAGTGCTAGATGGTTGAGATATATATATATATACATATATATATATATATATATTATAATATTAATATACATATAGATGTGCAGTGCTAGGTGGTTGAGATATGTATATATTATATTATATATTATTATATATGTATATATATACATATATATACACATATATATATACACATATGGATGCATAGTGCTAGGTGGCTGATTATTATATATATATTATATATATATATATATTTATATATATATATATATATATATATATATACATATATACGTTCTGTGCTAGGTGGTTTAGATATATACATATATATATATATAGATATATATATATATATATATATATATATATGGAAGTGGTGCAGTGCTAGGTGGTTGAGATATATACTGTACATATATATATATATATATATATATATGTGTGTATATATATACGTGTAGTGCTAGGTAGTTGAGATATATTCATATATATGGAGGTGCAGTACTATGCGTGAGTATACATATATATATATATGTGCAATGCTAGGTGGTTGAGATATATACATACATATGGTTGTGTAGTGCTAGGTGGTTGAGATATGTACATATATATATATATGCATGGCTGTTGAGATATGTACTTGTATATATGTACGTGTCATGTTAGCTAGTTGAGATACATATATATATATATGTATATATCTAGGCACGCATTGTTAAGTACGGAACCTTTATGGGTTATCTAAGGTAAAGTATAGTAACCTATGTCTTACAGCTCAGGGTTAACCTAATGGGGCATTTGTCGACCACTACCATCTAGACTTTGATTAATTGAAGTAAAAGAAGACCCTTGCTTGCAACTACCATCTCATATATGCTGCAGTCTAACTGCTATCATTGTAATTGTTTTATCGTAGTAGACTCTAATGGCTTTTACTGCAGATTTTGCATGTGAAAGCCATTAGAATTCCATAAAGTTTGCATTTTGCTATTTAGTCTGCTCTGGAAGCCTAGCCCATCCATGCGTGGCTGTAAATATAGTGTTTCTTGATGTAGTTTCTTACAAAGCAGTCTGCTATTATGTATGTATGTTTCAATGCAAGTAGAAAGAAGGGTAAGCTTTAAAGAGGATAGATTTTTGAATACATTATAGCAGTAGCCATCCAAAATCTAATGAAAACCAATAATATTAATGTCAGGGTTTGCATGTAAGAAAAATGATTATTTTATAATTCTTGTCTGTAACAGACTGAAGTAATATTAATGGAGATTTGGTATCTGAATAGTATACGCATCTATGATGTGCATAAGATGCAGCACTATGTTCTATAGATATATACTTTAATGCAGGTTATAGTATAATGTGTAATATACTATACTGCAGGATATATGGTCCATACAACAGCTAATGTGATATGTACATGGATCTCTATGACTATATAATGTCCATGTCGTTTGTTTATAGTCATTATGACCTTAATATGTATTGGTAGGGATTTGGATTGTAAATATCTACATATGATGTGTATATGATAGAGCACTACATCTTTGAGTTCGTCTTTACCATTTTCCTGTTACGGTTCTATAGATGTATGTACAGGTGTACAGCCAAACTTGACACTGATGACACATTTTAATGTGCCAAAGTTTGGTGAGAAACTGCCATACAAAGTTTGGCACATACAATTCTTTCCGGCAATTTTAAGTGTTATGTGGCCAAAATGTTTGCGGCATAACACTTTCATGCATACTGTCGTATTATACACTCCTCTATATCTATTTAGAACTGGTGTGTTGGCGTCAAGTTACAAAAATGGCGCATGTGAATTCATAGATGCCGCCCTATGTGCTTTCAATTTGTAATTTACCATAATGGCTACATATACCATCTGTAGAAAAGCTGATGTGATATGTACATTGATCTCTATGACTATGTGATGTCTATGTAGACCAAGCATGTCAAGCTCCAAGGCTAGTTCATCTTGGCTGCAAAAAACAACCCCCAAAAACACAAACTTAGCTTTTATTGAAAAGTAAGTTTATTTGGAAAAGTACAATGCAAAAAAGAACAAGAACAATGGTACAATTTATATTTGCCTCCCGACAATTGGCCTCTCTTCTTTGCTACCAATTTTCCTACTTCAGGACAAATCTTGCTTGCAGACGTAAGGCTGGGTTCAAACAGTGTATAGCGGTGCGTTCCTATATACCTGCTGTTGAAAGTACGTGCTGGCCAGTGCAAACTTTCAACAGCGCTGCGACCTAAACTCCGACATCTCACTTCTTTTTACGGGCGAACAATTCGCACAAGGGAACACGCCAGGTTATCCTAGCACTCAATGAGTGGTAGGATTTTACTGTATTTGCGGTTCGTACTTTGGACACATTGCAGCACAATTATCGCAAATACGCAGTGTGAACATCAAACCTTACTTTCAAAACTGACCCGAGGTGAATGTCAATAATTCTGAATCTGACTGGAGACTTATTTCCTTTTCTTAAGTATGAATAACTGCTTGCACTATCGGTCATATCAGGCACCAAACACGCAGCACAAGACTAACGGCAATGGGACTGGTAGGCATTATTATCGGCTGCTAAATTATTTGCTGCTCTTGGTGAGGTAAGGCTGTGCCACTATAAAGAGTAACATAGCTAGTAATAAGTCAACTAAAAATGAACATAGTGTCGGTAAGGGTATGTTCACATGGCTTATTTTGGGATGCATTTCGCCACGTATTTTGCGCCGTACTGCGCTCTAATACGAGCTAAATGCGCCCCAATCATTACAGTAATCTACATTTCTCATAGAGAACTATGGATTACGCCTTCTCTCTCCGGGCGTACAATACGAGCGGGAAGATAATTGACATGTCATTTATTCACGGCGCGAGCTCCCGAACACACGCCGTAATTGCAGGATGTACTGTAAGCCCCGCAATGAAGCCATGTGAACATACCCTAAGGCGCCTCGTAGCGGGATAGCACCTCGATTGCTAATTACATTCCGCACTGTGTAACCCCTTACAAGCTGCGGCAATCACAGTCATGGTGTCTCAAGGAATGAGAAACGGTGCAGTTTGCGCAGTGGCTGGAAGCCTGGTGAAGACCCGACATATTTGATATTGCAGAATACAGAGAACACATCATTTATACCGGAGAGTCAATGCTGTAAAATACAAAATCCTACAACGTGGCACACGTAGGTTTTTTTTCACATTTTGATCCACTTTTTTTTTTGGGTGGTTTCCCAGCATATTCTATGGTACGGTGAATGACCATGAGTTTGACGTGTCTACTGTAGACCTGTAAATTCACAAATACCTGCCATTAGCAACCATAGCCCCAATGATCCTTGTTTAGGAAGTGAAATTTCAGCATTTTACAGTAAAGAAACCCCAAACTTACCTTGTCAATCTACTTGTACAGTATTGTCCCGATCCTGATGATCTTGGCCAATGACGTCAGTATTCATTACTCACATGACCCTACAGCTATTTACAGGTTTCATGTTGGATGTACCCCCTGTGACAGCTATGGCCTGTGATTGGCTGCAGAATCACGTAAAAAATGAAAGTTAACGTCATTGGTCAGGATCACCGCCGCTGGATTGAGCGGGTTAACAAAGTAAGTTTTTTTGAATATATATTTTTTTTATCATTCTCTAGTGACTAAGGGCCACATGTATGAAAACTGTCTAGTTCTAAAATTCACTTGCCCATAGAAACCAATCAGAGCTCCCCTTTCATTTTTACACAGCCCTATATGAAATGAAAGAGGCGCTCTGATTGGTTGCTGTGGGCAACAAAGTGAGTTTTAAACTTTTTTCATACATGTGGCCCTAAGTGAGCAGTTAAAGCTCATCAAAAGCACATTAGCCCCTCACTGACTATGGAAGTATGGGTACGTCCTATTGCTGGTACGGTGCTATCGAGTGGACTTACACAGTGATTATCACAGCTGACACCCACTGCTAACAGCAGAGATTGCTGCTAGCTCTGATCCCTTCTGTTTAACCATGTAGATGTTGCGGCACCATTTCTCTCTCCGAATGCCCCATTTTCCCCCCACGACAAGATCGTGAGCTACTGATCGGTTATAATGGCAGCTGGAATCCTAATGAAGGTTTCCCTAGCCGCCATGTTAATGATTCTATTACTACCTGTCACAGGCAGGGGACTAAGGGCACATGTATAAAAAAAGGTCTAGGTCTAAAATTCACTTTGTTGCCCATAGCAATCAATCAGAGCGCCCTTTTCATGTTTCCAGAGCACTTTATAAAATGAAAGGGGGGGTTCTGATTGGTTGCCATGGGTAACAAAGTGAGTTTTAGACCTAGAAAGTTTTCAGACATGTGGCCCTAAATGTACAAGTAAAAAATAAATAAAAAATGAATTCTTAATAAAGTCAGTAGGTGAAAAAAAACAAAAAAGTTATCTTGAGACAGGACCCACTGTTAGCAGATATTGTTGATACAGGGGTACTGTGTGTTCCCAAATGCAATAAAACTGTAGGGAATGATATTTCCCCAAGTGATTTTTTGCAGAGGAAGCAGATGTAATATGTGTAAATATGAAATTAAAAAAATGTTTTAAAAAAAGGCGCATTACAAAGTAAAGAGTATAAAATAGAAAGATTCATAAATTGTGATACTCACCATGTTGCATATGCGATACATTGTATATCATGTGATAAATTATACACGTATTTCTGAGCACCTAGTAGGCATAAGAAAGGAGCAAATTTTCAATCTGGAGCTGTTATGCATTTTTTGGAAGCACATGCAGGGTTGCTCGATAGTTTCAGATATTTTGGTATTGAAAAAATAGAGCGTCCTGCCCGTGGTGGTGACTGGCAGCAATTAGTGCACCTCCGGGAAGCATACTGCATCCTGGGTTAAATTATCGTAATGATTTAGCATATATTAAACATATTTCTTTCATTATTTGCCAATGAATAAGCGTTCCCTAAAAGATGTTTGTAATGTTTTTTATATTTTATGTATTTAAGTTTTTAAAGTATTTAGTGTGGATTTAGGGAAGTGATGTGGTATAACTATGTACCTCCCCTCCCCCTATTTAAACTTGATATTTGAGACTTGCTGTCGTGCCGTGAACAAGGGCGATTTGTGTGCCTGAAACGCGTAGGCTGTTAACTTGTTTTTTTTACCCTCTGCACAAGCATATCTCCCAACCATCTCGATTTGGGCGGGACTTTCCCGATTTGGGATCCTTGTCCCACCGTCCCAAGACGGCCAAGAGGTATACCGATTTTTCAGGTGTGTCCCGGGGATCCAGGGCCTGTGCCTTGAATCCCCGGGACTCTGCTGTGCAGTTCGCTTTGAGCGTCCGCGGGATGCGCAAACAGTGTTCGCAATCACCGTCCACTGTCAGGGAGTCTCTCTCCCTCACAGGGGCAGGTACCAGAGAGCAGGGACGCAGGGGCAGCGTCACTGACTGCAGGAGGCTGGCCCCGTCCCTTCAGCTACAATGATCAGTGTGACTGCGGGGCCGGAGCCAGCAGCAGCAGGAGGAGAAGGAGAAGAGCAGCACAGAAGTATGTATCACTCCCTCGTCCCTGCCCCCCCCCCCCTGACACCCCACCTAATGTGAGGGTCCGCTTCTGGAGCAGCTGCTGACTAGTATTTTTAGAATGGGAAGTTACCAGTATTGATGGTTCTTCCCATTCTGATAGTATCAGGCTGCCACTCTCGGTTTTACCCTGGCTGGTTATGGAAATTGGGGGGAACCCATCTCGTTTTTTTTCTGAAAATTTGTGTATTTATTGAGAATCTACACCTAGGTATCCACTGTAATGATAACAGGCGGTGCCCACTGTAGGATTCTCAATAAATGAATGATTTTCCAAAAAAATAACGTGGGGTCCCTCCATTTTCCATAACCAGCCAAGGTAAAACCACGGGGGCCCCAAATAAATTTGGGAATCCAGGGTACTGGCCCCTTCCCATTCAAGAGTACTAGCCCCAGCCGCCCAAAGCGGACCATCACTTAGAGGGTTATTTCTGTGGTTTTTCCCCAAGCTCTTCCTGGTACCCCTGGTGGTTGGGTATTGGAGTAATGGGACAGGGGGTTTTTAGTGTCGGCCCTTGGGGGACAAAACGCCCCCGGGCTAAAACCAAACCCCCCTGATAGAAAAGAGGAAATCTCGACACCCCATTACTATCACTGGAAAAAATTGAAAAAAAATTATAAAAATGGAAAAAATTAAACAAAATAAAAAGCAGTTTATTTAAATAAACTCTCCCTGACACCGGCCCTTGGGACCATGTTAGTTCAGAAATAGATGCTACGTAGTCTAACAAATTCAATAGTTTTAAACTCCATTCCCTGAAAACCCCCAAAGGGTCATGGTGGGGTGCAGGTGATGGAGAACAGGCCGAGCCACCCCAAACAATCTCCAGGGGTTTCTTTTGTCCCCTTTTCGGGAGATTTGCTTGTATGCTTTAGCCTTTAATCCTTCTCACCCCCGGGGCCTATGTCAACACAAAATGCAACCTCCCCCTGAATTAAAACCCCCTTGACCACATGTATCCCCCCATACACCCTACTCCATCTATCCCCAATGGGGATTTGTCAAGGGTGGAATTGGGTTAGAAGGGGATGGAAAGTACCGAGTCTAAGATTTTTTTTGTGTTAATTCCACAGGGAAAAGGGCTGGGAGAAGTCATCATGGCATTTGGAAGGAAGGGAAAAAAGGGAACGTTTCCCCAACAAGAAGAGCCCACCTGTATCATAAATTTGATTTATGTAATCCTAATTTCTCAGCGCTGTGTACAGTTTTTATCTACCCCCCAATGGTCACTGTTTTCAAATATTGGTAGTAGTATAATGGTTTATATTGGGGATCATATGGCTGTATTATTCAGTTTACTAGTGGGGGGTAAAAGGGGTCAGGTGTGACGTTTTAAAATTTGATCTTTGTATTGTGGTTTTGATTATTGTTTATATTAGTCTTTTTGGTCGTAACGTACGGGAATTTGCCCCTTTGTACAGCAGTATTATTGGTCACTGTACAACTATTATTCGTTATCCATAAAACTTTTCTTAAAGCTATTTGTATTTTTTCGTATATACTGTACCTATTTAAAATTAAAATACATTTTACAGACCCTAGGGGTGCCCTGTTTGTTTCCCGCTTTTCTGGGGGTGCGGGCTGATTTTGTTTGGGTGGGGGGGTTAGAGGCATGTCCGGTGTACAAAAATTTATTATTATTACTGAATAAAGATCAATGCAAAGACCAATACACCCCCATAAATGACATAAACTGGTAGATACCATGTACACAACTCTGTAACTGTATTTACTCAACAGTGAGCAAGTAGGGGTTAGATCCTACCCGGGGCTCTCAGACTATTATAACGCCCAACAGTGACCATAAGGGGGTACAACAGGAAACCAGTGTACATATCTTGCAGATGTATTTCCCTGCTTTACAGTGACCAAGTGACCATATAGTGGTAGATACCGTTTTACATTATCTCTGCAGACTGTATATTACCCCTCGGGCCCCCTCATAGCTATATAAGTAACCGGGCTCTACATACCATATATTACCACCATACAGTGACCTATAGTGGTAGATCCAGTGCACACGGGTTTTTGAGATTGCTATCACTTCCATACAGTCCCATAAGTGGTAGATACCAGTGTACACGGGCCAACAGACTGTTATTACCCCCATACTTGACCTATAGGGTAGAGCCCATTGTACATGGGGCTTTGCAGACTTTTATTACCGCCATAAATGACCATATATTTTAATGCCAGTTGTAAAAATCTCTGCAGACAGTAAAAAAACCTCCTTACTGTAACCTATGTGGAAAATACCAGTGTACACAGGGGTCGAACATATAAGTGATTATTGTGCTTACATCCAGGGGCCACAGGTAACTTCTTCTCTGATGAGTCATTCACATTCCCCTTTTCTTTTCTATCCTGTCCAGACTGCCATGATGACTTCTCCCAGCCACCACTTGCCCCTGCAAATTTGGACACAAATGTCTTAGAGTTCTCACATTTCCAACACCTCCCTCACTTCCCACACCTGTGTACAAACTTTTTCAGGGGGTTTAAGAGCAGGTACAACCCTACCTTAAAGGACAGTTTTCTAGTGGGGGGGAAAACACCCCCACTAATCCCCGGAGATTTTTTTACAGGTTTGGCCTGTACCCCTCAGAAACTGTTACCATTAGTAGGTAAGGGGGTTCTAGGAAGTAGGGATGCATGGCCTCAGGTAGGTAAAAGATCAAGGGCCCCCAAGTAGGTTGGTAAGGCCCCGGTATTAAAAGGCCTCAGGAAGGGGGGTTTGTAGGCCCCGGTAGATTTTCTAGCCGATTAATAGGTTTGTAGGCTCCAAAGGGAGGGTTTCAGGCCCAGGAAGGGAAGGGTTGGTAAGCCTCGGAAAAGGAAAAGGACCGGGGGAAAAAAAGAAGCCCCAGCACAAAGCCCCCAGCAGCCCAATACAAAATCCGCTTAAAAAATTTCCCTTGTTCTCGCACACCCACTTTCAAAAAAAAACTACATATAAAGCGCTTTCCAACAAGCGTTTTTGGGTGGTTTTGATGGTTTTTTTTTGTGTTTTTGTGCGAAAGGCAACAGTTAATGCTATAAATTTTTGCACAAAAAAAGCACCAAAAAACGTTCTGTGTGAAAGCACCTAAATACAACGGGAAAAAAAATGTGGCAGAGAAACCCCTTTACAAGAGCAGGTGTGCATTTGCTTTGAAAACAGGGGCAAGCCTACATGCCCTATAAAAGCACCAATTTAAACCCACAAACCCCAATCAGTCCCATTAATCAGGTCACCATACATTACAACTATTCAAAACGAAGTAAAAATTACCCCTGAATCAGGGACTCACAGGAACGTCATCTCTTTTTGGGGGTTGTTATCTTCCCTTTTCTTTCCACC
The DNA here is from genome assembly GCA_025379985.1 of Phyllomedusa bahiana. Taxonomy (NCBI): domain Eukaryota; kingdom Metazoa; phylum Chordata; class Amphibia; order Anura; family Hylidae; genus Phyllomedusa; species Phyllomedusa bahiana. The sequence continues at coordinate 53,102 of JAODAL010011222.1, read as the reverse complement.
ACCAAACCTCCTGTGTCTTCCCCCGATGATCATTCCCCCCAAATTTTTTTCTGTGCCATTACAGCATGCAATGTCTTCTTCTCCCCTTCACTTTCATCCCGTGAATTTTCCACAAAAAACATCTAACCCTCTCTTTCCAGCAATTCCCATCAATTCCCAACTCTGTACAAACTCCCTTTTAAGAGCCCAAAAAAGTAAAAAGTCCCCTTTTGGTGCCTTACATATAAATTGTACCCAAAACAGCATATGCTAACCCCAAGAATAGAAATTAAAAAAAGTCAGATAAGTGGGATGTAAATAGGTAGACGCAATTTGGTAGGGAAAAAGGCCTTTCCCCATTAATTTGGTAATGACAGGGCCTACCCCAAGTAAATAGCCAGGAGAGGGGTGCCCCCCGTAAAAGCCAGGTAGCTGGGGTGCCCTCATTAGCCAGGTAGCTAGGCGCCCCCAGTAAAATGCCAGATACTGGGCGCCCCAACTAATTAGCAGGTAGTAGGGGGGCCCTCTAACTGCCCGGTACTAAAGGGTGCCCCCAGTAACAAGCCAGATAGCTGGGGCTGCCCCCAGTAGCAGGTAATAGGGCCAGGGCCAGTTAGCCAGGTAATGGGGCCAGTTGGCCAGGTAATAGGGCCAGGGCCAGTTAGCCAGATAATAGGGCCAAGGCCCTTTAGCCAGGTAGTGGGGCCAGGGCCAGTTAGCCAGGTAATGAGGCCAGGGTCAGTTAGCCAGGTAATAGGGCCAGTTAGCCAGGTAATAGGGCCATGGCCAGTTAGCCAGGTAATGCGGCCAGGGCCAGTTAGCCAGGTAATGGGGCCAGGGTCAGTTAGTCAGGTAATAGGGCCAGGGTCAGTTTGCCAGGTAACGGGGCCAGTTAGCCAGGTAATAGGGCCAGGGCCAGTTAGCCAGGTAATAGGGCCAGAGCCAGTTAGCCAGGTAATGGAGCTAGGGCCAGTAAGCTAGGTAAAGGGGCCAGTTAGCCAGGGCCAGCTAGCCAGGTAATGGGGCCAGGGCCAGTTAATGGGGCCAGGGTCAGTTTGCCAGGGAACAGGGCCAGTTAGCCAGGTAATAGGGCCATGGCCAGTTAGCCAGGTAATTTGGCCAGGGCCAGTTAGCCTGGTAATTTGGCCAGGGCTAGTTAGCCAGGTAATGGGACCACGGCCAGTTAGCCAGGTAATGGGGCCAGTAATTAGTTTAAAAAAAAAAATATAAAAATAATACTTATCTGCGTTCCCTCTTCTCTCTCTTGTCCGGAGCGGCCACTGGCAGCCGAGTGCGGGCTGCGGAACAGGTGCACTATGACGTCATCACATCGCGCGCCTGCCCCGTGGACTCCTGGGGGCTGAACGCCTTCTTTCCCCTCCTTTTAAAAGACAAAGTTTAACAATTTACAAGAGGACTGAACTAATCTAATGCACCAAACCCATCTTCACCTTGTATCTACATCTCATTCTATCCATAACCAAAACCCTCTGTATCCCATTTTCACTTGCACTTTCATGATGCCCAGTCAGATACAAAAGAACACATTTATTATGGTATTTGCAACAGAGTTGTGCCGCCATATGTGCCCAAATACTGGCGTACATGCATTATGTATTTTAGACAGTGTCTACAAGCTTACATTGTAACAGTATTAGACAAGATTGATCAATTGGCCCAAAATGCAGAGCTCTTACTGGTTATCTTGCTCAACCTTTTCCACCCACTGCAGACCTCTACAGTGCCATAAACTATTAGTATGTACTACATTTTTCCCAAACCCAACCCGTACCTGAAACTCCAAAATACACACCTTCGAAACACTCTCCTGACTTTTCTCCATCACCCCACTCTCTTGCGCCAATTTCCTTGAGGAAAAGAAGGAGGGAAACACAAGAATATTACTTAAATATCTTCTTGTATCAGAACAAAGATTAAGATCAGGGGTAAATTGCTGAGACACTAAAAGGGATATTAACCCCGAATACCTTAAAAGTACTTATTGACCATCTAAATTTTGTAGTTTTGCCCCTTATGTTTCAACCGTCATAAATTTATCTTTAAGGGAAGCAGTTGTATGAGGACTTGTTTTATGCGGGAGAAATTGTGTTTTTGGGAGTATGGTTCACCAAAAAATTACTGCAGAATTTTTCTAAAAATCTTTTATTAATTTTTTTCTTTTTAATTATTTTCTTTTACACCACTTCCATTTCCCACTAAATAATTAGATGTATTCTTTAGATTATTAAGTTTGTGTAGCTTCCTACTATTTGTAGGGTTTTTTTTTACTTTATGTAATGTACGCACAATAACTTTATTTTTTACTTTATTTTTTCTACACTTTAGAAGTTTTTTCTTTTACATCCCATTAAGGGTTGTTCACACGACATCTTGGGTCAGTGTGAACAAACGTTTTTAGATGTGTGTTTGAGTCCATTTAAACAGACCTAAACTTGCATCTAACAATGAGCAGTGTGTTTTTACTCTGCTCGCAATGTAAAACACGTATCGGCGTTCAGACGAGTGATCGCCGATGCGTCTTTCGGATCCATTCCAAGAATTAACATGTAATTTCTTGGTCCCAAAGACGCAGCAGGAGCCCTATAGTAAACTATAGGGTGCGATCCTGTTACATCCAACACGCATCCAAACAATCAGCTGCAGGTTGGATTAATGTTGGATTTGTTTAGGATCTGATCGCCGCTGCGTTTTTGGATACGATTTTCAGATCCAAAACGGATCCAAAATCAGATCCAAAAATGCTGTGTGAACAAGCCCTAAGGGATAAGATTTTCTTTTATACTTAGTAATGTATTAGCATATCATTTTACGCTAATACATCACCTTCTGTGTCAGTATGACAGTTTGCCCTGACTGCAGGCTTGTTATGCAGACAAGAGGATCTAGAGTAGCCCCAGGGCTGACTGTTCAGACGTTCCCTGGGCTCCATCTGGTCACTGGGATCCCAACCACCTGATGGAGCAGGGCAATGCCCTTTGATTATGTTGTGGATACGGAGCGCGACAATCAAAGGATCGGTGGTTTCCTCTGTTTCCAGCCGCTTACAGAGAATCCCCTAGAAATGGAGCTGGTAACTACAGCTCTATTCCAAATGCAGCTGCGGATCCGGGAGTTGCCATACCCCTCTTTCTACAGCGACGTCTTTTGGTGTCACTGCAGAAGAATGACCTGTATCGGCCACTGTCAAAAGGCATTGGCCGGTCATTGATAATGGAGCCCAAAGGTGTACTTAGTTTCTACAAAACCCTTTTTGCAACCCTCAACCGAATGTACATGATGTCATGGTAGCTGGGCGGAGCTAGTCATCAGATCATATTATGACATCAGCAGCAGCATCTCCAGAGCCAATGACTGATGTATACAGGGGAGCGGTCAGCTGTAATGTCACAACAAGTGGGCGGGGCTGGAATCCTGAACATCCACCTACATCATAATCATCTATGGAACCTTTAGAACCAGACAGGAATGTACAGAGAGGAGCCGTCCGCTCTCCTCACCTGATTTACCAGATATTTCCCCATAAAATAACAATACAACTAATAACTTTGCACTATGTGGTTCTTCAATTATTTCTCCTGGAAATATGTAAATACATTGACAACTGGGTGTTAATTTCATTTTATAAAGTGTGTCCAAAAATATTCTGACACTGCCGATTGGACAACATCAGACTGTGTAGAGATATTCCCATTGACAGGAATTTGTCCACCCACTTGTCTATGGTCACACCCAGTTGTCTGTTTATTCATATTTTTCCTTGAGGAATTACAGAGGAACAGCACAACACAGAAGTCTAAGCTCTGCAACCTCAGGTACTCTATCAGTGATGATAGGAGACAGAAAATACATGGGTTAGATATTTTTATATGAGTGATTGAATGAATAAATAATTAAGTGGGCGGATATTTGGTGGATAGATACATGAGGCGACAGGTATGAACGGGGCTGCCCCAGTAGTATTGTGTCTTTTCAGTCTGAAAACTGGCGCATCCCTGTTCGCTCTATTTTTAACCATGTGCACTCCAATATCAGGTGCATTACAGTGCACCCGCGGCTCTTTGTAATGTGCCTGATATTGGGGGGCGCGCTGGAGGCGTCACACTGCAACCGTACGAAGCTACACATTTACATTTATGACTTTTGATCGGCAAATCCAGGCGCATTACTGCTTTAAAAGTGGTTTACCTGACTCTGAATTGTTGCTTTGTAGCCAGAAGTGCTAATTCTATGACCCGCAGGTTAAACATGGGTTCATAGATTCAGGCATTCTTTCACTACTAATGCGCGCTAAAAAAATGGCGCCTGAGTTCCAAAAATCATACTGTTCCCATGTTTTTTTTTAGACAACTGATAGGTAGATGGACATGTGGGGAGATGGTTTGGTGATAGGAGAGAGTTGTCAGGTAAGGAATAATGGACGGCGGACTGACGGGTCTCAGATTATTCATAAAAGGAGAGTTCCAACATTTGAATATAATGAAAGGAGAGAAGCAGAGAAGCAGAAACAGGAAAAGGAACAGTAGGGGCCTAAGACACAGAGCAACTTACCTGCCACCAAATAACGCAGACCCCAAAGAATTTCAGCTCTGCGGCTCCTTAAATAAGGTATGTGTGATGTCATAATAAAATGGGCGGGCTAGAACTCAGGTAAAAAATGGACATCACCAGGTAATAAACTAATGTAGCAAGGAGCTGTCAGCTTATATGTCATAAATAACTGGCGGTGCTGAAAGCCAGATAAATTTCCCTTACATCACAGGCAGCAGATGGTGGATGATGGTTGTATAGATGAGAGAGAGATTGCCAAATATGGATAAAGTTAGCTGAAAAAAGATAATCATGAGAAACAATAATAAACCATTAAAATTCTGTCTATGTCTCCAAATGAATTTCATAATATATAATCATCTCACCCTGATTTATAATGGAGATGAAGGCTGGAATTGTCCCAGTTAAAGTGACTGACGTCCCCAGGAGTGACGTCATCCATGGTGGCCAGTTATAAGGCCTGAGATGACAATATTGGGTTCACTCATTTTTGGGGTTTATCAGTAATTAATAAGTAAATGAATAAGTAAATGATGTTATATAACACACACAGAATATAAAGAAGAACTATCAATCAAGATATGCAAAAAATGAGGGTCCCAGGTTTAGGAAAATGGGGATCACTTGTTGACAAGGCTGTTTCTGTAACTCCTATAGAATTCACAGAGGGAAGCTGTGAATCCTTTCCTTTCTTAGTTTCATTTTTTTTCCTTCCACCTTCCAAGAGCCATAACTGTTTTACTTTTTTATCAACATAGCCATAATAGGGCTTTTCTTTAACCCCTTAAGGACCCGGCGTTTTTTCGTTGTTGACACGTTCGTCTTTCCCTCCTTGCCTTCCCAGAGCCATAACTTTTTTTATTTTTCCACCTACATAGACATATGGGGGCTTTTATTTTTTCGGGACAAGATGTACTTCTATTGGTGTTATTCACTGTACTATAGAATATACTGGGAAACTGCAAAAAAATTCCAAGTGGGACAAATTGTGAAAAAAAACTTATCTTCGCCATGTTTGCGGGGTTTTGCTTTTACGGCGTTCAATCTTCAGTAAATATAATGTGTTATCTGTATTCTACAGGTGATACACATCAGGCAATACCAAACATGTAGGGTTTACGTTATGTTTTGGTACCGTAAAAAATACCAAACTTTTTCTTTTTTTGAAATTTGCACCACAACGCCATTTTGTGTGATCAATAACTTTTTTGTACTAACACCTATGGACGTCAGTAAAGGGGCATTTTTTGCGGGCTGAAGTGCACTTTTTATCGCTAGTAGTTTGGAATGCATGCAACTTTTTTGTTTCACTTTTATGCCCCAAAAAACCCCAATTTTGGTGTTTGGAATTTTTTTTCTTCTACATGTTCAGCGTAGGGGATAAATTTGTTATATTTTTATAAAATCGGACTTTTTAAAACGCGGCAATACAAAATTATGTGTAACTTTTTTAATTATTTTATTTTTTTTATTTGTAAAATGGGGAAAGGGGGGTGATTTGAACTTTTAATACTTTTTTTGTACTTTAAAACTTTATTTCTTTTTTTTTTTTACTGTAACATTGAGTCCACCTATGGTGCTTGACCACTAGGTGCCGCCATCATTAATACAGTCTAATGCATTGCATAGACAATGCATTTGACTGTACCAAGATGGCGGTTTCCCCACTTCCTGTCTGCGGCCGGAAGTGGGGCAAACCAGGACATGGGAGTGACGGGAGCCTTCACAAGGCTCCCCGCTGCCATGTCCGGGCGTCGGATCGCTGCAGTTATGCGCGGCACCGATCTTCATTCATTCAGACGCTGCGGCCCGCATCTGAAGGGTTAAACAGCGCGGGCGGGCAACACTGCCCGTTCGCGATGTAATGGCTGGGAATTAGTGGCGATTAGCCACTAATTTAATAGTCATGTGTTGACCAGTTCATTAACCTTCTTAGGGTGTAACAGTGTTCAGATTTTTATGGAAAGGTTCCAGTCGGGGAGGTTGGTTTTGGGACGGGTTCCCTGAGGTTATGCTATAGGATTTTGTATTGCTTAATGTTGAAGGGTGTTGTAGGGTCAGCAGCTTTATAGTTGCTTAAAGCCACCATGGAGTCTTTGGACTAAAGGTAGCTCCATTTATTTTAAATGTGGATTTATTCATTAAAAGTTAAGTCTTCATTAATTCCATTTTCCACATTGCTGTATTGGTCATGGTGTGGAGGTATTATTCAGTGACTATATGGTGGTGATATGAGGTCATGGTGTTGTGGTATTATTCGTTCACTATGTGGTGGTAATATGTGGACATGGCTATAAGTATTATTCAGTCACTATTGTGGTAGTATGTTTTGGGGCATGGTTTTTTGAGGTATTATTGAGTCATTATGATGTGGTTGTGATATGTAGTAATAATGTGGAGGTATTCAGTCACTATTGGGGGGTAGATGGGTCATGGTGTGGCAGTATTATTTAGTCACTATGTGCTGGTAATATGTGGTCATGATATTGAGATATTATTCAGTCACTATGTGGTGGTGATATGAGGTCATGGTATTGTGGTATTATTCAGTTACTGTGGTTATATGTGGTCATGGTATAGTGGTATTATTTTAGTCACTGTGTGGGGGGGATATGGGGTCCATAATGTGGTTGTATTATTTGATCTTTTTGTATGTGGTTTTCATTAATTAGTCTTGGTTTTGTCAGTAACAATATGGTGATATTTACCCCCTGTATAGCGGTAATATAGCATTATATAGTGGTATCATCCATAGAATATCATCTCACAGCGATTTGTATGGGTTTATGTACATAGAATACATTACTTTATATAAATACATCTTTATAGACCCCAGTAACGCCGCTGTTGTGTCGGCGCTGGTGTGCTGGAGGAGGCATGATTCTTTTTAGGTGAGGTGTGGTTAGAGGCATGTCCTACCGGGATGTCATTTGTTTGGGTGTGGTTAGAGGCATGTCCTGGTTAATGTAATTTATTTGGGTGATGTTGGAGACATGGCCTGAAGTGTCCCTCTTTGCCCTCTCTAAAAGTTTGGAGGTATGCACAAGTATTTTGTAATAAAGAATTTTCAGCCACAACAACTACTTCTGCTGGACCTACTTTCATCATGTTATTGGACAAAAAAGTTTTTGTCTGCAGAGAATGGCACTGCAGCGCAAAGTTAAGAGATAGAGAATGTTTATATTGTTATTTATTTCATTATTATTTAAAGGGGTTGTCTCACAACAAGGAATGCTTTTTATGTTAAAGATCTTGGAAAAACAAGTCACTTTGCAATATGTGTCCATTAGCAGTGTCTTACCTATTCCTAGATATCCCCTCTTGTGTGGGCTGCATCAGCTCCTCAGGTCGCTATAGCTACAGATCTGTTCTATCTCTCCTGATAGGCTGCCAGCACTGGTTGCTATAGCTACAGACCTGGCTTCTACTGCAGCCTAGTAGTAGCCAGTAAACACACCCCTGAATTCAAAATGAAACCAAGAAAACAGGATTGAGGTAAGAGGAATCAATATAGTGAGAGAACCCCTTTAAGTACTAAAGCATAATGAAAACTCTACATAATTTGTATCACCAGAATCGAAAAAACATGCAGAATACAGCTAATACATCATTTATACTAAAGAGGGAACCACATAAAGACAATTCCCTTGCAAACATGGCGCAAGTATGTTTCTTTTTCTCATTTCACCCCACTTACATTTTTTTTTTAGTTTTTCCAGTATATTCTAGGGTACTGTCATTGGCACCATTAAAAAGTTCACCTGATCCTTCACAAAAAATCCTTCCTATATCTTTGTGGGTGGAAAAATAAAACACATATGTCTCTTGGAAGGCAAGGAAAAAACAAAGAGTCAAAAAAATTATGGCTGGCTGTCAGGAAGGGGTTAAGAGACAGAGAGAATTTTGCTTACATCACCCAAATATGATTAATAGCGTTCCCTGTATCAGTGTGTGTACAGGGAAAACTGTCAATCACTTTTGGGGCGTTTGCGGCATACATGCCAACTCTCCTGCTTTTGGCGGGGGGTTCCTGCAAATGGGGGTCACCCCCCGCCACCCCGGCAGAGTCGGCGCACCTCCCGCCACCAACAAGGGTACTTTAAATGACCGCGCGCGCTGCCACCTCAAATTTCTGCTTTTCCACTTTCAAAAGTTGCCAAGTATGGTTTGGGGTTAATGTAAGAAGAACTTTCACTTTCTCTTTAAGAAATCCTGGAAGGATTTACTCTGCTATATTCTTATAAATGCAGATGTAAATCATACAAACCTATATATCACAAAGCTTAGCTTTTCTTCCTCTACGATATCCTGCTGTCAGATAGGGTAGCGTATACCTCTTGACAGGTTCGCTTTAAGGGGCCATAGATTTGTGTTTTAGTTGTTTGTCCATCCCCTGTAATAGTGTGTCACTCTGATGACAGCATGTTAGAAATCATTTTACAATAAGTGATATTCCTGATTTGTTTACTTAATAATTAATTGGTTGTAACTGACGGTTTACTGAACATCTATCTTATTTATTTCCACTAGTATTACATTGATTAGAAGGCACTTAAGGGATTAGTAGAAGTACTCAGCTTTATATAGTAATTGTGCATCCAGCAAAATGGCAGAATTTACTGACAGTGTCAACGTCAGCCGTGCCCGATGCTTGGAGCCTCCTATGTTATATTCATAGACTGAGCCCTTTACCCCGATATTTCAACACATGCAGAATAGGAGATCAATTGCAGTAATGAATAACACCTGTTATACGGCTGGAAATAGGTTAATAAGATATTATAGTGCTTGTAATAAGAGAATGTCAATTTACTACTGAAACAGCGAAAAAGCCAAAAAAGAAAGAAATACCAGACGAAAGCGCTCAGCCGCTCTGCAGTTTATAATGTCAGGGCCCCATACAGCTAATGTGTCTTGGCCCTCTTCCCATTACCTATTTTGTACCATATGAGCAGGCCCTATATTTTTAATTAAGTCAGGGTCCCATACAGAAATACTGTCCTGAACTCAGCAATGGGTGTGCTGAGTTTCTGCTGCATAAAGGGGGTTATTTGAAGTAAATCTCATCTTTGCTGTACTCCTTTCAATAAATGAATGTTATATACTATATCCTATCATCTGCTGTGGTGGGGTTGTATCCAGTGGGTGCAATAGAACTCACTAGCTTAGTGTCATTAATACATCTAAGGCTAGAAAAACGTCCGTTTTTGCAGCATTTTTCGTTTTCTAAAAACGCTGGAAAAACTACTGTAAGCATCTCCCATAGGCTTCTATTGTAAAAACGTCCTGCTGTCTACACTGAGCTTTTTTCTGCTCGTTTTTTTCACTGGTCGTATTTTGCAACATGTTCTAAAAAACGCCAGAGCCGGGCAGAAAATTTACTACAGGAGTCTATGGAAAAGCGCCGGACGTCTTTTGGCGCGTTTTCCCCGCGGCGTTTTTTGCCGCATTTTTCAATGAAAACCTTCCCAGAGACCGAGTCCCACTTATAGTGGGTGTAACAAAGGTTATTTTCTTATCAAATCTGCATACAAGTGTCTGATGAGTCCTTTATTGTACCTTTTGTAATAAAATGATTATGCTTTGGTTGCTAACGATTTTTGCGCAAAGTTTTTTTACAGATTTTGGCATCAGAATCAGTTTTTTTTTTACAGATTTTGATACTAAAATCCTTTTCTAAACATATTTTGGCACTAATAAAGTTATCTCGCTATTGACGCTGAAAATACTTTTTTACGGATTTTGGCGCCAGAATACGTTTTTTACGGATTTTGGCACCAGAATCCGTTTTTTATGTTTTTTGGCACTAAAATAATTATTTTTTACAGATTTTGGCGCTAATAACGTTATCTCGCTTTGACGCCAAAAATACGTTTTTTTTACGGACGTTGGCGCAAAAATATATTATTTACGTTTTTGGGCACTAAAATAATTTTTTTTACTGATTTTGGCGCTAATAACGTTATCCCGCTTCTGACGCCAAAAATACGTTTTTTACGGATTTTGGCGCAAGAATCTGTTTTTTATGGCTTTTAGGGCTAAAATCCGTATCTTTACAGATTTTGGCGCTAATAAAGTGATCTAGCTTTTGACGCAAATAAATACATTTTTTACGGATTTCGGCGGCAGAATCCGTTTTTTGACGGATTTGGGGGCTAAGTTCAATATCTTTAAAAATTTTGGCGCTAATAAACTGATCACACTTCTGACACTAAAAATATATTTTTTTTACGGAATTTGGCGCAATAATGCGTTTTTTTTTGGATTTTGGCGCTAAAATCCTTTTCTTTACAGATTTTGATGCTAATACAGTTATCTTGCTATATGGAAAGATAATGTGGGTTTTTGTGGATTTTGGTGCAAGAATCTGGTGCAAAATTTAATAAAGCAGTAGCACGCAGCAGCAGCACACAAAGGACAATGTGCTCACAATGGCTACAGTGATCTAAAGGAAGTGACTACTTAACATGTTAACTCCGCCTGTAGGGTGTAGTTACATCCAATGGCTTAATTTGTGCATACATTAAAAAGCAGAGCAAAGACGCTCCAAAAAACGCTTCAAAAAACGCTCCAAAAAATGAAAAAAGGGCCAAAAAACTGAAGTTTTTTCAGCTGCTTTTGACAGGCAGTGGACAGAAAACTCAGTTTCATGAACGTTTTTAGTAATTTTGTTTCAGGTCGTTTTTTGTCCACTGCAGTGTAGACATAGCCTAATAGATCGACTCCTGCAGTTCTTCATTAGGGTTCAACAAAGGCATAACTAGTGTTCTGAAGGCCCCACAACAAAACAAGATGGGCCCCACCACCTAATGTCAGGAAACTGAAACAGCAGCAATGATTAACCCTTCATGATGGAATTATGTTCGGGTTTTTCTTTTTCGTTTTTTGTTCATGTTGTTAACTATGCAGGATTTTTTGTTACACTGATAAGAAAAGGGTAACAATGTTTTAAACATTTGACTATCAGGATTGTGGCAGAGCGACTACAGGTAGTTGTATATGCAACATGTCACCAAGGATACCTGGCCTTGGTGAAATAGGGCCAGCAGTATGTATTGTCAGCCACACAAATTGGTTGGCAATGGTGTATTGTTAGTTTGGCTTTTCAGCCGTTCCTGGGTTGGTTCTTATTGGGAGTAGACAATGTGTCGGGTGGGCGTCTATTCCAACTGGTCCAGGCCAGGATTTGGAAAGGTCTCGAGTTTCCTATAAAAGGCTTAGGCCTACAGGTGTACAGGGGGTGTGGTTCGCTTCCTGGAAGTGGAGCGACGAAGAGCTGAGGAGAGGCTCTTGCCCCAGAGGCTTGAGGCCAGCAGGTGGCTAACCTCTGGAAGCCTAACCAGTGGAGACTGGTAAAGACGGTGTCTTGACGTGGCTGGACATTAGGTCCAGACTAGGGGTAGAAAGGTTTTCTACATGTTTAGTAAGCGGCCAGACGGCCAGGATTTTGTTTCCATTTATTTCTGTACACTGTGTGCTGTGCTGAAGAAATAAAACTGGTGGAGTAGAGACTTAAAGAAACCCGCTGTCAATGTGCCCTGTGTTGAAGTGCAAATTCGCTTACCCAAGCGGCGATCCAGGAGCTAAGAATCCCCAGGACGGTCCAGGAGGGCGTCCGGACACAAGTGAGCCCTTACAGGATCCATATCTCACTATCCACTACAGCTTTCAACGTGAGACTCCCATCATTTTATAGACAATCATCTTAACTATCTTACATAAATTTGACTTCCGAGTATTTAGCATCTGCTTAGTTCTCCAGATTCTTGTCATGTAACTGCATTGTTACTGTTTGGCTCCTAAAAATCTTGGTGGACATGTATAAAAACTTTCTGGGTCTAAGACTTTCTTTGTTGCCCATAGCAATCAATCACAGCTCCCCTTTCTTTTCTTCAGAGCACTTTATAAAAATTAAATGGGAGCTCTGATTGGTTGCTATGGGCAACAAAAAGAAGTCTTAGACCAATACAGTTTTTATACATGTGGCCCCTAAATTCAAATTTTAATTATTTTGTTAGTATTTTGTGAATTTCAGCACTGCCTGAATCCTTCAGGGCTCTCGATCAGATTTCAGCATGTATCGATCAAAATCTGATCCCAGGTCTCTTCTACACATTCCCAATGTTGGTGCACACTGGTCGACTCACTTAAGTATAAATACAGATTTTTATTCAACAATCCAGCAACTCTACTTCATTGAATCATTTCATTACCAATCTCGAGGTAGTGTTCTCCAGCTGAAACACTATGTTGTCCTTTTCATACCCATAGTACTAAAGTGTATGAAGATACTTATCTTGTAGGATATTCACAGATAGCTCAGCATTGAGATCACCATCGAACCTGGTCAAGTACCCAACATCTTTGGCTCTGAAACATCCCCATATCATCAGGCTTTCTCCACCGAACTTGACAGTTTCTTCAATTACTCGATCCATTAGCCCCTTTTCCCTTGATTCTTCCAGAACCATTTGCCCCCATCAGAGCCTGGTCTAATAACTTTCAACTTATTATTCTAAATCGCCCGTTTCCAATCTTCTACTCTTTTGCAAATTCGAGCTGACGCTTCTTATGATGATAATGAAGTCGCGGCTTCTTCACCTTTTCTGGGGCCATCATTCCACACCTGTGTAGTGTGCGTCGTACGCTGCTTGCATGGACATCTGTGATCTCTCTCTTACGAAGCATACGAGCCTCCTCCACTGCCGTGTCTGTCACGTTAGAACTGATCGACCTTGTGATGAGCGACTTGTTGACTCTGATATTTTGCCTGGACGTCCACCTCTTGGCTTTAGAATGGATGGACGGACTTCATTTCCTATTCTTCCAGCTGTCATGGCCTCACATAATGCAGTTTGCCAATTTTCTTGGCCCAGAGACCGCTATCGATGAATTGAATGATGCGATTTCTCCTCGATTTGAACCAATGACCTTTTGCTTGTGAATCAGCCTAGAAAAACACTATTAGAGAGCTAATAGGGAATGTGAGAACAGGTTATAATTTGTAGTACATAAGAAGAAAAAGATTGTTTTTAGGAATACTGATTGATATGGTATCTATGGAGTGTAGGTTGCCGGAGGACAAGGTTTAGGATTTGTTTGAGACCGTTCAGTGGTGTGTGCTGTGTTTAGGGAGGTTCAGTTGGGGCAAATTCAGCTGTTGTTGGGAAAGCTCCATTTTGCATGCCGGATCATGCTGATGGAGAGTATTTTTATTCAGCGTTTGGCCATAGTGTCGGTACAGGTAGCTTCATTGCATCATTTCATTTGGTTGTCAGAAGCGGTGTGGAAGGATATAGTGGTTTGGAAATGTTTTCTGGGGGGTTTCAATGGCAAAACCTTGATGTTGGATGAGGGAGTAAACAGTGTAGATGTGGTTTTTTTCCATTGATTTTATGGTACGCGGGCGTTGAGAGGTATAGCAGGAATTCCAGCAGGATGGATTTGCGACAACCAGTTCCGTTCTCGTTGTTGGGAGAATTATGTCAACAGGTGGAAGTGGAGTTGTTTTTGTGTTATGAGGTTTTATAGTTTAATTCGGCCTTTACATTGGAATTCTCTAGGGCTTTTCATATTTAGGAGTTATTGGCTAGTGGTTGCACCTTGGTGGAGAGGTTGTTGCAGGAGGGTGTGAAAGTTTCAGCAGAGGGGATTGTGTGCTGATTATGGTGTTCCAAGATGGATCATATGGCTAGGAGGAGGTGGATCAGCTGGGAAGACATGTGGTGTGTCCAGTACTGTGTTTAGAGCGATTTTTAAGGATGTGAACCCAGGTAAGAGAGGGGCTGTTGCTAGGCGTTTGTTATCTGGTTATCAGTTTTTGGCAGTGTTTCGCCATTGTTTATGGGTGTTGGGCTTACCTGAACAGGAATTTGGGACAAAATCATTACATATTGAGGATGCTTCTGAGGCTGCCAAGTGGGGGCTCATCCAAGAAGTAAATAAGCAAATTGGGTGGTGGGAATTGGCACATTTTATGGAGTACGTTTGGCCACAGTTGCTTTCATAGAAATTGGTTGTGTTGGGATTGTTTACCAACCGTAAGTTCTGATGTAGTGGTTTTTTGCTTTAGGAACTCCCGGATGCCTGGCTGGATTTTTGGGCATTTGTTTGTATACTAGGGGGGGGGTGACCTGAGAGCAGATGTCAGAGTGCAAAGCTAGCAACTTGGTTTTGGCAGGGACGCTTTGCAGGTCAGGTGGATAGGACTGCAAGAGTTGCTGTGGAGTTGGGTCCCATGAGAGATACATTTTTATTCATGGACAGATATCTGGATATTTTGGTGCAACACGCAGAAGGGAATTATTTGTTCTCACGCCCTCCTCGTCATTTGTTAAGGGACATAAAAATGGATGTGTTGTGTGTATGGGCTGTACGCCCTGATGTTTTGGTTGTATGGTCGGATATTGTGTTGCAGAGAGTTTGGCGTATGGCGCGGTCTGTTGATAAGGTTAACAAACCGAGGTTAAGATGAATAAGGAGGTGGGGATGTTTATTAAGAGGGATAGGGGTCCAGTGGTGCGCCATCAGGATCTGGAAGGTGATTCTGAGGAATTTTTGAGGGAGGACTGTGTGCATCTTAATGCAATGGGAATTGATCTGTAGAGTCTGAATTTGCAGGAATGTTTGAAATTGGTGCTTCAGGTTTGGTGGGCGGTCATTGGTAAGGGGTCACCATTGACTGTTTGTGGCGGGCAAATAGGATGGCCTTGAAAGTGGTGAAAAGCTTGGGAATGGTGCACCATACAGGGATGTGCACGATACTTTTGGGAGTTAGGGGGAAAAACCCAAATTGGGTTTTTGATTTAAAACGTTTTTGACACGGTACCTTCTCTTCCCAAAAAACACTACGATAGGGAAAACCTTTTTTTTTATTGGCGTAGAAAAAGATAATGGCCCTAGAAGGGGAGGAGTTTTGGGAAATAAAAAAATTTCCCTTTCAGTAGAAATCACGCTGGCCCTTTTTTTTTGGTTTACACGGATCCCAAATGCTTAAAAGTAAAGACCCCCGGGGTACCATATAATTAGCACCTTTTGGGGGGCACTGGTATCTAAGAAAAAAGGACTTTGATGGTAAAAATGAAAGGCAGCCCAAGTATGATGCATTAGTCTGTTAGGTGCTGTTTATTACCTTTTTACCATGATTCCAAATTGGATTTTTTTTAAATACTTTTTCTATAAATAAAAGGATTATACATTTTTAAAAATAAAAACTTGTCTATCTTTTTTGGTATGCTTTTGGGTCCTGTATTGGGGTTTGCTGGGGGTTGACTTAGGGCCCTTTTCTTATCCCCAAGTAAAAGAAAAAAAAGCGGGAAGAATGGCTGAGCCAATCAGTGAGGCGGAATCCAATAGAAAAACCCTTTTGGAATAAAATGAAGCTAAATTTCCCTATACAGTTAAAACAGAATTTTTAATTTAACACTAAACACACTAAAAAAAAAAAAGGGACACATATGTATGTTTTTCTCATATTTGACATGAAATCGGGAATAAAATTTTAACCCGGGGGGTTTTTGGTCAATTAAGAACCAAACTTATTTATTTTTCCCCAAATCCCAGAATAACGAGGGGAGAAAATTTTTTTAAAGCATTTTTATTATTTCCCAAAAAAAAGTCAAAAGTTTCCTACTTTTTCATTATTTTTTTGGTTTAGATTGCCCTTAAAACAGTATGATTGGGGTTTCGGGCCTTTTTGGGGACCCCCTTCCAAAAGTTCCCAAAAATTTTTGGGTTTGGTTTTTGGGGCCCAAAATTCCTCCTGACAGAATTTGGGGGGAAACTGACCCAATTTTTGTAGGTGCCTTGCTGGGCCCTCCCTTTTTTCAGCTTTCCCCATAAATTTTCAATAGGATCGAGATAAAGGGGTTTTGGGTGGGCCACTCCAAAAATACCCCATTGCTGTATTTTTTGCTATTGAAGCTAACTCCCATGTCCATTGCTGTATGTTTTGCTATTGAAGCCCAAACCTTCCATTCCATTGGGGTATGTTTGTTGCTATTGAAGTCTAACTCCCATCGTCTATTGCTGTATGTTTTTGCTATTTGAATTTATAACTCCCTTTCGTCCTTTTGCTTTGTTTTCCCTTATTGAAGTCAAAACCCCAATCGTCCATTCCCTGTATGTTTCTGCTATTGTTGCCCTTAATCCCATGGGGCCCATTTCTGTATGTTTCTCCCTTTTGAAGTTTTAACCCCCACGTAATTGCTGTATGTTTCTGTTTTGGAAGTCTAATCCCATCGCCCCCCTGCTGTATTTTTCTTTATGTGTATAGTCAAAAACTTACCCACAATGCCATCTTCTCTCCCCCAACCCCCCCATGCGTGTGCTTGTGGCCACGGGGTTTTTCCCTTTTTAATTTGTTTCCTATCCTCCCTTTATTCGGCTTTTTTTAAATGGCTTCCCCCCCTCCCATTCTCGTTCACATCTGATTGCCTGGTTGGGATGCCACTTGTTTTAGTAAAAACCCCACTATTTTACCTGGGGCCCTTTTGCTCAAAGTGCCCGTTTAAAATTTGGAAATTTAAAAAACCAAAATTAAACCAGGATTAAACAAAAAATTGAAAGGAAAACAGCTACTCTTTTTTTCCCCAACTAATAGTTTGATGACCCATCTCCCCACTATGCTTTTTTTTTTTTTCTCCATTATCTCTATCTTTCCCCTCTTCTTCTCTAATCGTTATCCCCCAAAAAACCCCTTTCTGGGCAAAAGAGCTCTACCCTCTCCCCCCCGAAATTTTACCCTTCACCTGTCTGCTGCCAACAACCTTACCCCCCCAGTTAATGCCCCCCACATCAAACAAACCCTGCCAAATACAGTTTTCCTTTCTCCCACCCCTCAATCTTCTTGCTGTCCTGGCTGTGGGGGAAAATATCCCTAAACCCCGGGTCCCCCCAACAAATTTTTCCAAATTTTCTCTTCCTTTTTTTTAAAGACTTGCCTACAAAAAGCTCCCCCTATCCCTTTCCTTGGGCTCTCTGGAAAGGCACGGTTTGTATGTAATAAAAATCTCATACATACCCGACTTTTCATCTCCCAAAAAATTTACTCTTCCCTTTGGGCTGACTGAAACATGGTTACCCCCCTCTGACCCCAGCCACCCCCGCCGTTTCTTCCCTTTTTGGTCTCCAATTTCCCATACCCTCGCTCTGGTAAAAAAAGATGGGGAGGGGGGTTTGGGCCCCCTCCTGTCTGAAACCTGTTTTCCCTTTTTCCCCACTCCAAACCCCTGCCTTTCCCCCACCCCCTCTTTCCCCCTTTTAGGTGCATTGTCCCCATCTACACTCCCTCCAAAATTTTTAAGTGGCTACCGGGCCACCGGGGCCCCGTCAGGGTTTTTCCCTTTACCACTTTTTCTTCCTTTGGGTTGTCCATTTTCTTTCACTGACAACCCTTTCTATTATCATGGGAGAAATTCAACAACCCAAACGACACCCCCCACTTTGCTTCCAACAAACTCCTATCCCCTTGTTCCTCTTCAACCTTCCAAAAGTGGACCTCTGGAGCCAACCCTTTTTTAAAAAAGATGGGGAACCCCACTGGACTCCCTTTCACCGCCCCTGCCCCCCATCTGAATTCTCTAACTCTTCCCTCCCCCCAAAACGACCCCAATCTGCTTAAACCCTCTCCCCCACCCCCGGCTCCCCCCCTTTTCCCACATTTGTGCAAACCCCGAAGGAATTACAAAACCTCAAACCCCCGCACTCTCTCTGGGGCTCTCTTGCCCCTCTTTCTACCAAATTTTCTTTAATTGGGCCCGACGCAGCCACCACTTTTTTTAGAACCACCCCCAATTTACTTTCCCCTCCTTGACTCAGCGCTCCCTCACACACAACAGAAAACCCCCAAAAAACAACAGGAAACCCCGGCCACACAACCACCCAAAAAGTGAGGCGAGCTTCCAGAATTGCAGAACGCCGCTGGAAGAAAACTCGCTTCACTTGATGACTTTGCCTTTTATACAAACAATCATTACTCAAGTTTAAATCTGCACTTCACCCTCACCAAACAAGATTATTAATTATTATTATATTTTTTTTGTGCGGCCCTTGTTCAAGGGGCGCTGTACATCATGGTTTCTTACATAAATATTGGTCAAACAAGTACAAAGGTGAACAAATTACTAAATAACAAAATAACTGGTACTGAAGGAGTGAGATCCCTCTCGCCCGAAGGGGCTTACACTCTAAAAGGAAGGTGGAAGAGGACAGAGGGTGAGTGGAGATCATGTTTGTGGCCGGTTGTTACTGGTGGTGGGTGTATTGTTGGTTTGTAGGCTATCCTGAAGAGATGGGTTTTCAGAGTTGCTTTTGAAGCCGTGTGAGAGTGGGGGAGAGTCTGAGGTGTTGGGCAGTGAGTTTTCCACGAGTGTGGGTGAAGGCAGAGTGAAGTCTTGGAGACGGTATGTTGTTGTGTGAGGAGGGCTGATAAGGCGGAGAGCAGAGAAGAAGGTCTGTGAGGAGCGGGTTTTGCGTGAGGGAGATATCTGGAGATTAGAGCAAACAGAGATGTATGGAGGGGAATGGTTATGGAGAGACTTGTAGGTCAAGGTTGCTAACTTGAAACTGGATTAGCTGGAGGCAATGGGAAGCAGTGAGGATTGGCAGGGGGAGCGGCAGAGGAGTATCGAGGAGAGAGTGATGAATCAGGACGGCAGCAGAGTTAAGGATGGATTGGTGGGGGAGCGAGGGTTGTTGGCTGGGAGGCACAGGAGAAGGATGTTGGCAATTGTCTAGGCGGGATGTGACGGACGGAGGGCATGGACGAGCATTTTCTTGTGCTTTCGAAGTTAGGAATGAACGGATAAGGGAGATATTTTTCAGGTGGAGGCGGCATCCGGCAGGTGGTGGTGAGGGTTTGGATGTGTGGTTTGAAGGACAGATTGGAGTCAGCAAGTACAAAGGGTTATCCCCAAGGCAGGCGGACTTGTAGAGCTGGGTGGTGAAGAGAGTGTAGCCATTGACTGTGGATAGAGTGATCAGGTGGAGGGATGGGAGTGTGGGTGGTGGAAAGATGATGAATCAGTTTTCTCCACGTTTAGCTTCATGGAGAGTGCAGGACGAAGAGATGAGGAGGATATGTACGAAGACAGTCAGGAGATCCCGGGGAGAGTAGAGAGGTAATATCTGGGCCGGAGATGTAGAGTTGGGTATCGTCAGCCATTACAGATGGTATGAAAAGCCATGCGATGCTATTAGTTGGACCCAGCCCAATAGGTGTAGATAGAAAAGGAGTTGTGGGCCCAGGACAGTCCCTGGGGTACACCAACAGAGAGCGGGCAAGAGGAGGAGGTGGCTGCGTGAGTGAGAGACGCTGAATTGTACGATCAGTGAGGGTAGGGGAGATCAGGAAAAGGGCCAAAAGTCCGTTGATGGCGGGGAGAAGAGGATTTGTATGAGGAGTGAAGTGGATCGACAGTGTCAAGGCGGAGGACAGGTCTGGAGAGGTAGCACTGAATAGTGGCGTGAGGCTTTGGCAGATTGCTAGGTCGTTGGTGACTTTGGTTGTAGGGCGTGGTTTTGTTAGAGTGGCTGGGGTCCGGATGCTGATTGCAGTGGATTCAAGGAGAGAGTGGTAGATAGATGTCTGAGACGAGGAAAGTTGAAGATAGACGTGTTGTTCGAGGAGTTTAGTGGCATAAGGAAGACAGTGAGATGGGGCGGGGCGATAGTTGGACAGTGAGGGGGTGTCTCAAGAGGGGGGGGTTTGGGGATTTTCTTAGGTTGGTGTGTTCGGTTAGCTTGTGTAAAGGTGGATACGGGAAGATGGCCAGAGTTGTATGATAGGTTGAGAGGATGGGTGTGGGATGCGGGATGATAGAAGCCCTGAGGCTGGGGATGAGGTGGGGATGCAGTGGTCAGATTACAGGTAGTGAGGTTGGATTTGGACAGTAGAGTGGAGAGCTTGTCATGAGTTACTGTAGAGAAGGAAGTTAGGGGGGACAGAAGTGATGAGCAGGTGTAGAGGTGGGATGTGGGGACACTTGCAGATTAGAGATAGACAGAGGGGACTGTGGGGCTGATGCTTTGTCTATAAGAGATTGATCTTATTAAGAAAGTGAGTGGCGAAGTAATCTGATGAAGAAGGAGAGATGGGGGAGGGGGTACTGGTGGACGGAGGAGACGTTGAAGGTTTTGAACAGTGTCTGGGAGTTGTGAGATCAGGGGGGATATGAGGGTGGTGAAAAGTAGTCCTGTTTGGCTGATTGCGAAGTGCAGGATTTATATGTTTGCAGTGATTGTTTATATGAGGCGAGGTCCTCAGTGGGAGAGGGTTTTCTTCAGCGGCGTTTCAGCAAATTTGGAAGCTCGCCTCAAGATGTTTGGTGGAGTCTGTGTGCCAGGGTTGTCTGTTGATTTTTGCGTGTTCTGTTTGGTGTGTTTGAGGGAGCGACATGTCAAGGTGTGGGAAGTGATTGTGTTGTTGTAGGAAAGTGTGGCTATGTCTGGGTCAGTGAGATGAGAAGATGGTTAGAGAGGGGAGAGAAAGAGATTCAGAGAGAAAATGCCAGGGGTTTAAGGTGTTGTTAGGTTTCTACGGGGGGAGAAGTAGATTTGGGGGTGGGGGGGGGGCCGGTGCGGTGGAATTGGTGGAGATAGTGTGAGCAGATGTCGGTAAGAGAGGGTAGGAGGAGATTGAGGTTGATAGATAGAGGAAGATGGCGGGTAAAGATGAGGTCCAGTTTGATTGTGTCCTTCTTTTTGAGTGGCTCCAGCAGGTTTCCACTGGGTGAGCGAAGGAAAGAGGAGAGTGACAGGAGTTTGTTAGTAGTGGAGCGGGGGTGTCGATTGGATGTTGAAATCTCCCTGATAATAGTCGGGGATGTCTGTAGAGAGAAATGAAGGAGCCGGGAAGCGAACGTGGTCGAGGAGGCGGTGGCAGGGCCTGGGGGACGATAAACAAAGCCACTTGGAGGTTGGAGGGGAGGTATATGCGGACGGGTTAAGGCACCTCGAAGGAGGGGAGGGTTGGAGGGAGGTAGTGGTTGGAATGGGGACAAAAGAGCAGGTATCTGACAGAAGAAGCCGACACCGCACGCCATGTTTCACTTCAGATAGGGCCCCCCCCCCCCCCCCCCCCCCCCACCAATCGTGGGTTAAACTTGAAGCCCGCCGTAGAGAGGTGCAGAAGGGAGGTTGTGTCTGAGGGTGTAAGCATGTTTCTGTTAGTCCACGGAAGGTTAGGTCTGCGGGAGAATGAGAGGTCATGGATGAAGAGAAGCTTGTTGCCTACAGAACGTGCATTCCAGAGTAGCTCCTGACATGGGGATAGGTTATGCGGGCTGGTGAGGGGAATGGGCTTTATATTTAAGGGGTTATGGAAGTTGGTGCTTCTTGGCCTGTAAGGGCAGGGTGAAATAAGAGTGGGATGTGTTGAGGGGGCCCGGGTTTTGGGGGAGTATGTCCCCAGCAGCAAGGAGAAGCAGGGAGAAGTGTGAGAAAGGTGTGTGTGGGATTGAGCAAAAGGGGTTGTGTAGGTTTTGTGAGAGGTTATAATGCCTTGTTGAAAGAGGTGGAAAGCAGAGATTTCAGCGTGTGAGGGTAGGATAGACGGGGAGATATGTGGAAGTCGTTGCCCAGTGTGGGTGTGGAGTGTGTTGGGGAATAAACAAGGCGTTTGAGGAAATAGGTAGGTTAGTGATGATTAGTGGCAATATAAGTGCATTGTGGGGGGTTGGTATGGCTTTAAAGCAGGTATAACACTAAAGTTTACTTAAGTCAGCCTGGATTCATTTCGGCTTCATTTCTGGTTTAATTCTGATAGTCTCACTTTAGGGAATAGCCTACTTAATGGATATTGCATCTATGCATCTATGGTATTGCATCAATTACTTCACCAATCTCATATCCTCTCTGTCTCACAACCCCAGACAACTATTCAACACCTTTAACTCTCTCCTCCGTCCACCAGCACCTCCTCCCCCACCTCTCCTTTCAGCCAGACGACCTTTGCCATTACATTCCTTCACATGATCAACCTTATCTGAGAAAGTTCAGACCCAGTCCCAAGCACCATACTTATATCATGAACAATGCTTCTTCCCCTTAAAATTTGTTTTCCCCACTTATTTCTATGATGATCTTTCCTCTTACTGTCCAAATCCAACCTTCCACTGAATCTTGACTCACTGCCATCACACCTTATCTCAGACTTAGTGCTGCTTTCATCCGCCCTCAGCCATCTTTCCAATTTATCGCTTACCTCTGGCATTCTTCCCCTTCCTCCTTTTAAACTTGCTACTATCACTCCTATCCTTAAAAAACCATCCTCCTTGGATCACCTCCTTCACTGTCCAAATATCGCACCCATTCATCTGCTCCCGTTTGCATTCCAAACTCCTTGAGCAACACCGTATTTCTTCAACTGTCCTCCCACCTTCCACCTACCCTCTTCTTGACCCAATGCATCTGGTTCTGACACCACCACTCTACCGAAACCGCCCTAACCAAGGATCCCAATTGGTACCTAGGCAACTGCCTTAAGTTCTCACGCCATTACTCTGTTCTTCTTCTTCCTAGACCTTGTACCTCTGCCTTTTTGACACTGTTTGAACCATTCCTCACTGCATTACACATCCTCTCCTCTCTCGGCATCACGGACTGGCTCTTTCATGGATTCCTCTATACCTCACTGACCGGAATTCAGCGACTCTCATTCTAGCTAACTCCTCCCCCCCTGACCAACTCTCTGTTGGTTGTCCCCCCAGGGGTCAGTCCATGGGTGCTTTTTTCTTTTCTATCTACACTCTGGTTCTGGGTCAGCTCATTGCATTCACTGGCTTTCACTACCATCTATACGCATGACAACAAAACTATACATCTCCGGCCCAGATGGTCAACCTCTTTTCTCTCCCAGATCCCAGGACTGTCTAGCGTCATTCTTCCTTTTTCTCCCTCACGGTCGCCTAAAACTAAATGTGGAAAAAAAACAGGAATTCCATATTTCCACGAGTCACCCCTCCATCCCTCCACCTGATTCTCTCTATCACTGTCAAAGGCTGTACACCTCTCACCTGTTCCGCAAGTCTGCTGTCTTGGTGGTAAATCCTCGACTCCGCTCTGTCCTTCAAAACCACCACATCACAAACCCTCACTTTGCCATGCCGCTTCCACCTGAAAAATATCTCTCGTTATCCGCCTATTCCTCAACTTCGACCCATAAAAATTCTCATCCCCCCGCCCTGTCATCTCCCGCCTAGATATGCAACTCCTTCTCGTGGCCCCCCTCTAACACTCTTGCTCCCCTTTTAAAAAAATTCTAACTTGTGCCCGCTTATCCACCTCTTCCCCACTATCCCCTTTCCCCTTCCCCCCTGCCAATCCCCTTCATGGGTACCAAATTTCCAGCGATTCGTTCAAGTTTCTAACCCTGAGCTACAAGGGGTCTCCCTAACTCTCCCTCCATACTCTTGCCTTAATCTCCAGATATCTCCCCCCAAGAATCTCCGCTCCTAACAGGCCTTCTTTTGTTTTCTCTTATCAGCTCCTCCTAAAAACCCTCTCCAAGACTTCTCTTTGCTTCCCCCCACTCTGGAATGCACTGCCCCAAAAATACAACTCTTTCCACTCTCACCAGCTTCAAAAGCAACCTGAAAACCCATTCTACCGGGAAATTGCCTATAACCTACAATAACCCTGCTGCCACTGTACTACCCCCCAAACATGTCTGCCCCTCTCCTCCTGTCTCTTCCCTCCTCCTTGTAGATTGTAAGCCCTCGCAGGGCCCTCTCTCCCTCTGTTGTGCCAGTTGTAAGTCATTCATCGTTATTATTGTACTCACTTAACATTATGTATGTAACCCCCCTCAAATGTACAGCGCCATGGAATCAATGGCGCTTAAAATAAATGATAATAATAATTGACTTGGTTATCCAGTTTGTCACTTTGTAACCAGTTTGGCACTATGCCATTTCCGTCCAAGCTTTAACTTCCTGGCTGATGTCTTGTGATGTTGCTGCAGTATTGCCACATAATCTTCTGTCCTCATGATGCCATCTATTTTGTGAAGTGCACCAGTCCCTCCTGCAGCAAAAGAACCCCACAACATGATGCTGTCACCCCAATGTTTCACAGTTGGGATGGTGTTCTACCGAGCTTCTCTCTTTTTCCTCCAAACATTACGATGGTCATTATGGTCAAACAGTTCAATTTTAGTTTCGTCAGACCACAGCACATGTCTCCAGAACTGCAGGTCTTTGTTCCTGTGTGAATTTGCAAACATTAATATGGCTTTTATATGTTTCTTTTGGAGTAATGGCTTCTTCCTGGCCGACTGGCCTTTTAGCCCATGTTGATACAGTACTCGATTCACTGTGGATAATGATACAATCTTACCAGCTTCCGTCAGCATCTTCACAATATATTTTGCTTTTGTTTTTGGGTCAATATGCACGTCAGACCAAAGCACATTCATCTCTGCGACACAGAACCCGTCTCCTTCCTGAGCGGTATGATGGCTGGACATTCCCATCTTGTTTGTACTTGGGTATAATTGCTTGTACAGATGAACAAGGCACCTTCAGGTATCTGGAAATTGCACCCCAGAATGCACCAGACTTGTGCAAGTTCACAGTTCTCTTCCTGATATCTTGGCTGATTTCTTTAGACTTTCCTATGACATAACACACAGAAGGATTATGGGCTGTCCCAAATTGTTTAAAGGCATAGCAATCCTAGTTTATGTAAATTTTGACTTTGCAGAAAGCAATAAAAATGTCTTAAAAAATCCCCTCTCTCATCATTCTGGCATTTGGCAAATATAAATAATTTTTTTAAACCTACTTGACCTCAAACGGTTAACACATGCATATGTGTCTTTTTATATAGTGTATGTAAACTTCTGGTTTCAACAGTTTACGGATATATATATACATAGGCTTACTGAATTTGTATGTAAGTACATAAGCAGAATTTTTCTATATGGGAAATAATAATAATATTTATTTATATAGTGCCAACGTATTCCGCAGCACTTTACAATTTAGGGGGTATAAGTACAAACAAAAAAAAAACATAAATCCCCCCCAAACTATATATAAGCTTTTTTTTTAGTATTTATTTATTGGGGTCTTAAAAGCTAGGGTGTAGCAAAATACATTAGTTTATATCACATAATAGAGATACAAGTATACAAGAACAACGTATGCCTGTTACTAAATGTGCTCAGCCTCTGTAAAGAGAAACATGAGGACTATGAAGTGGAGGGTGAAAAAAATGTAAATTCTAACTTGCAAAAATCTGTGAACTTTAACCATGGGTCAGCGGTTGTGTAAAAGAGAAAAAAGAGGAATACATGTCTGATGTAGATATCTTTTAGAGAAGTTATTCTAGGAAATATTCTTTAAACATCAAACACTTCTTCTTCCGATATTGCATGATTACGATACAGTGAGCTCCCTGATGGAAACCTTTTGGGCCTCATTGAAGACAATAGGATCCACAGCAAGTGGCTCCTTGGCTCCTTATTATGTTTATGTATGGAAATTAATTTATGTAACCCTAATTAAATTAATATAAATAACTAGCTCCTAAAATCATATATACCTGTGTGTGCTGTGGAATACTTTGCATTACTTATACAGAAGCCAAAACGTTCCAGAATTACTTTTAAATATGATGTGTTTTAATGCAAATAATTGAATGAATGATTAATACATATCTATCCTTCTATCTATTTATCTATCTATCTATCAATTGGTCTTCTTCAGATAGAACATAGAGTATAATAAATATATGGATATGTAAATTAGGAGTATCACAACATATGAAGTAGTGGAAGGAATGACAAAGAGAAGAAAAGAAATGGAATAATGGAAAGAGATGCCAATGCAAAGGTAAGGAAAAGAAGAATGAGTGCACACTATATTTCAGGCTTTGTTCACATCTGCATTGGAGGTTCCATTCATCACCAAGGTGCAAACTGACCTGTTTCACAACAGACACAACGGCACCCGACGGACCCTATTGACTACAATGAATATGTCAGGTTTCTGCTATAACTATCGTTTTACCTTAAACAATAGAGCAACTTGCTGTACTATTTTTTCTGTCATTTCATGACAGAACTTGCGTTGGAGGAACCACCAAAGCTGATGTGAACCAGGCCTTACTCATTTCTATTCTCATTTATCTCTATTCCCTACAGTTCTTACATCTATACTCTCTAGGCTGGTACGGTGTTTTAGATCAGTATGTCTTCATCATTTAATTCGACCCCCAAGCTCCTCTTCCCTCTTTAAAACTTAAAGGGATTTTGCCAGGAAGTGAGTTTCTTACCTCTTTTTTGCTCAGGAGAGAAGATAAACAAAGCATGCTGAGTGATGGGGGAGAGGGAAGGGGGGTGAGCAGAGAGCGAGGAAGAAGGGAGCGTCTGAAAATTTTACTCAAATAATTACATTACAACCAGTGGATTCTCTATACAGCAGACAGCTTCATACACTGCATTTTTCTCCCCAGCCTCTTGCAAGCTCCTTCATGTTCCCTGTCATCAGATATGAAGTGCAAACATGCCAGATCAGCTCCTTTCAGTGTCTGGTCGTGCCTAATATAAACTTTCAGGAAACTAAGGGGGACTGAGCAATGCTGTAGCTCTCAGAGGCTTCACTTTTTGTAATCACATATATTTAGAAAAGTGATTAAATACCCATTTTGGAGGATCCCACGTCAACATTACATCGTGGCGAAACCCCTTTAACTTAATTTCACCTATTCCTATTCGGATCTGTCCTCTCCTGTTCATTCCATCATTTTATTTTAAAATTATTTTTTAATTTTTTTATTTATTCTCCCAGACCGCTCTATATCAGATACCCCTCCTTTACCCATACTTTCCATTCCTAATGATTCTATACAATTTTATGTGTCTTCTTCCCCTTTTGTTGGGATCCCTTTCCATTATTCCTTTTTCTTTCTTCGCTCTTCTCTTTGACACTTTTCACCCCTCTGCTCCTCATATGCTGTGATACTTTTAATACTTATGTCCATATATTTGTCATACAATATGTCCTATTCTAGCCAACTAAAGGCTGCAGAAGTGACGTTTTTTGGGAAGGAAATCAAAACAACAGGACACTGACCTAGGATATAGGACGGTGAGAGCAGTCAATGGATCCCATGATGTGAGTATGAGAGGACAATGAGTATAAGTTTGTTTTTGGTTTTTTAAAGAAACTAAAAAATGCTCTGGACAGCCCCTTTAAATTGTCACATGTGGCTCTGGATTAGCACTGACAGCAGAAATGGGTAAAAGCAGCTTGACAGAAGTTAAGTCATATCTAGCTAAACATATTATCAGAATTTATAGTAGTGAACTTTTAATGCTGGACAGAACAGAAATCATATTTGGCACAAGCTCCAAAAATGCAATATTCATTTTCGCCACAGTATTTTATGGGTGTAATGCTCTGGAGTGGTAGAATGTCTTGATATTGTGAGTCTTTTTCCATGCTTTTGCATGCTCAGTCGGGCGCATTGCTGCTCACATGAGCCGCTGTGATTTGACTACTGCCAATAGTAGTTGTCTTTTGGCAGGCAGCGGAAGAAAACACCTGCTCTGAGACTTAAATATAGAAAGAGCGTGTCCAAGTGGTTGAATTAGCAGCCTCCTCCTTGTCTGCGAATCAGTGAATTGTGTTTTTGTACATTAGGTAAAGTAAAATCTTTATTGTATGATGGAATAACCAGAATGTACAGAATTGTTTTTAGAGAGACTTTCGATGTGCTGCATTTTGGACACCACAGAAATGTTTTCTCTAGCCATTTTACCTCTTGCCAAAATGTAAAGGTTACATTCGAATATAAAGGATTTTCCCCCAACAAATAGGCAGCAAGTTTTCAATGCATCCACAGTATCAAGTGTTAGGCTAGGTTCACACACCACCTTGAATGGAGTCCCTAGTTTGGAACTCAGTCTGCAGAGGAGTAGGAACTGACTGTAACGACTGGAGGTAGTTCGTCCACGATTCCCGCAAGCGATGGTATATACAAGGTGCAACAGGTGATGCAGAGTCTAAGGGGGCCATTGGTTTTCACCAGAGCCCGCCGCAAGGCAGGATGGGCCCGCTACGGCAGGCGACCCTCAGGTCGGTACCCCTGGTGCCACTTGTCTGCGTTGGCGGCCCGAGGTGTATGCTGTACAAAAATGCTAAGCAGGCTTGTAGTCTGGGACAAAGCATCGGAAGGTCATGGCATAAGCGCAAGTGGTTTTGCGTTGTCAGAGGGATGGAGGCAGGAGGAACTAGTACATGGAATTGGACAGCACACCACCATTAGCCCCACATTACCATTTCACCACTTTTCCACATTGATGCCTCTGCCTCCATCTTAAAATAACATATAGATCCAGCCAGAACTAAAAAATACTCTAATTCCTTAAAACAAGCCCTACCACAATCCTCCATAAAGTTTATTTTTTAAACCTTGCAATATGTTTTATTGGCTACTGAAGAAAAAGCTAAAGTGTGATATATAAAGATAAGTTTAGCTAGTGCTACTTTTGGACATCATAGTGGCTTTATGTCACTTTGACAATAAAGTGTTATAAAACAGTTCAATATCCATCTGTATCAAAAAATATATACTGTAAGAGCTGACAGGCCATTAGTGTGTGACCTATGGGGTCAAAGCAGAGCCCAATAAGACACCATCCAAATCCATGCGGTTGTTGTACTGTAGCTCAACCCCATGTAACTGCATCAAGCTGAGTTGCAGTACCAGATACAGCCTCATGGAAGACAGCAGTGGTATGTCAGGGTAGTGTGTTATTGCAGTTAATACAAAGATACTTTTCTGCTCTTCTGTTAAAGGTCTTTGGGATCAGACTTAGGATTTTGTAAAAATGGCCTGTTTCCCATTAAAAAACAAAAACCCATTTATGAATCTAATATTAAAAGAAGGAATGGCAAAAATATGAACAGATACACTGAAGTGGTATCATTACCCCTACTGTTACCTTTCTCAAGTTTAAATACAGGAATTTTTATATGAGTTCCTGTTTATGTAAAGTGAGGATGATAATTAACGGTTGAGTTGATTTTGACTCTGAATTTCTGGATAATTGTTCTGATCTGTGATCAGATTTCAGTTAGGTGGTAACTATAGAGAGTTTGGCCTCCATCTTTTTTCTATTGTATCATTGCTGGTCTTCCTCTTTTTTGTTGACTTAATTCCTTGCCGAGTATAATGCCTTTTTCTTACACTCTATCCCTTCATATGATGTGTCCAAAGTGTGAATGTTGTATGATGTACAAATAAGTCACATTGTTGGTAAGGGTCTATGTAGAGGGATTATTCTTCAATCCCACTACCTAAGTGGCAGTGTACCCTACTGCCTAATTGTCAGCTTGGCACCATTCTGTACAACAGACACGTCAGATTGTAACCTGCTTCTGTTCCCTGCTGCTTAACCAACTAGACGTTGCTGCGATTGCGGCGTCTAAATTAATGAGAAACGGTACTGTGCACCATTTCTCATTCCGATCGGCACCTTCGCTTTGAGATTGTGGGGTGTTGATCGGTGAACACGGGAATAGAAGCATTTGTAAAGTTTCCATTTGCTGGGCCCATGTATTTTACCAACTTACTGGCAAAACTGCCATCTTTGTTCACCCTTCTGCACTGTTTATACAATGTTTATACAATGCAGATGGTAGTACCACGCTCATGCCCCCTAGAGGTAAAGGGTCTCAACATACAAGTAAAAGAAATAAAAATAATAGTGTGTAAAAGTGTAAAAAAAATATTAAAAGTTCAAATCACCCCCCTTTTGCTATTTTTACAAATAAAAAAAGCAAAAGAAAAAACGTTACATATAACTGGAATTGCCATGACCGTAAAAGTCTGATGTATCAGAATATATACAACAATTACTACACACTGACACCATAGAAAGAAAACAAAATTCCAAATGCCAAAATTGCGTTTCTTTGGTCATTTCACATCACGTGAAAAATTGAAATAAAAGTACCAATAAAAGCGGCGGCTGTTCCACAGATTTAGGCTATGTCTACACTGCGGTGGACAAAAAACGACCTGAAAACGAATTCTAAACTAAAGAACGCGTCATGAAACTTGATTTTTCTGTCCACTGCCTATCAAGAAGCATCAGAAAAAACTCCGTGTTTTTGTCTGCGTTTTTCATTTTTTGGAGCGTGTTTTTTTGAAGCGTTTTTTTGACGACTTTGCTCTGCTTTTGTAATTGTATACAAATTGAAAGCCAAAGGATGAAACACACCCGTACAGGCGGTAGTTAAGCATTTAAAGTTGTCACTTTGAAATTCCTTTAGATCAGCTGTAGCCATTGTGAGCACATTGTCCTTTGGGTGCAGCTGCCTGCCGTCTACTGCTTTATCTTACAATTTGCACCAGATTCTATTGAGCACCAAAATCCACAAAAACCCACATTATCTTTCCATACAGCAAGATAACTGTATTAAGCATCAAAATCTGAAAAGAAAAGTATTTTAGCGCAAACCTCCAAAAAACGCATTCTATTTGCGCCAAATTTCCGTAGAGAAAAAATAAGTTTTTAGTGTCAGAAGCGAGCTCAGTTTATTAGTGTCCAAAATTTTTAAAGCACCTATTGAGAACTAAGCCCCACCAAACCCGTCAAAAATCGATTCTGCGCCGAAATCCGTAAAAAAATTATTTAATTGCGTCAAAAGTCAGCATCACTTTATTACGCGCGCAAAATCTGTATAAGATACGGAATTTTTGCCGACCAAAAGCCATATAAAATGAATTTGCTCCAAAATCCTAAAACAAAACGATTTAGGCGTCAGAAGCAGATAACATCTATTGCGCCAAAAATCAGAAAAAAAAATTATTTTAGTGTCAAAAAAATGTAAACTAACAAACGGAATTTATCTGCGCCAAAATCCGTAAAAAAAAACGTATTTTTGCGTCATAAGCTGAGATATCTTTAGTTAAGCGCCAAAATCAGTAAGTAAAAAAATTAGATTTAGTGTCAAAAAACAGTAAAAAACTTATTTTTGCGAGCCAAAATCTCCGTAAATAAAAAAGTTAATTTATGCGTCATGAGGCGAGATAGACGTTATTGCGCTAAAATCTAGTAAAAAAAATTATTTTTGCGGATGCCAAAAAATGTAAAAAACGAATTTATTCTGTGCGCCCAAAATGCGATATAAAAAACGTATTTTGGCATCAGAAGCGAGATAACTTTAGTATGCGCCAAAATTCAGTAAAACCAAATATATTTTAGTGTCAAAAAATGTAAAAAAAGTATTTTATATCCCAAAAATTCCGTAAACAAAAAACGTATTTTAATGCGTGCAAGGCGAGATAACGTTATAGCCCTAAAATCTGAGAAAAAATTTATTTTAGTGCCAATAAAGACGTAAAAAAAAACGGATTTTTGCGCCAATAATGCGTAAAAAACGTATTTTTGCCGTCCAGAAGCGAGATAACGTTATTAGGCGCCAAAATCAGTAACAAAAATGATTTTAGCGGTGCCAAAAAAACGTAAAAAATAAACGTATTCTTTATGCGCCAAAATCTCGTAAAACAAAAAACCTCGATTTTTGGCGTCAGAGGCGAGATAACGTTATTTGGCGCTAAAATCTGTGTAAAAAAAAATTATTTTACGGTTAGCCAAAAAACGTAAAAAAAAACGGAATCTTGCACCAAAGATCGCGTAAAACAAACGGTGATTTTCTTGCAGTCAAAGCGCAGATAAACTTTATTAGCCCAAAATCTATAAACAAATTATTTCTAAATGACCAAAAAAAACGTTAAAAATAATCGGATTTATGCGCCAAAATGTCGTAAAAAAACAGGATTTTTTGCGCCAAAATGGCGTGAAAAACAGAGGATTTTTATTTTGTCCGTCGGACGCGGAGATAGACGTAATTAGCGCCAAAATAAAAGTTAAAAAAATTATTTAGTGTCAAAAACACCGTAAAAAAAAAACGTATTTTTGCGCCAAAATCCGAAAAAAAACATCTATTTTTGGAGCTATTCCGTATGGACGAGATAACATTATGGCGTCCAATCTGTATAATAAAATTATATTTAGTGCCCAAAAACCCTTAAAAAAAAAAAACGGATTCTTGCTCCAAAAACCATTAAAAAAAACTTATTTTTGGCGTCAGCGCGCGAGAACAGGCGTTATTAGTGCCAAAATCTGTAAAAAAAATAATTTAAGAGATGCCAAAAAACTTAAAAAATGATGATTCTGTCCCTGGGGCGCCAAATAATCCTAAAAAACGTATTACTCGCGCCATAATCCCGAAAAAAACGTATTTTCTCTCAGGCATCAGTAGCAAGATAACTTATAATAGCACCAAATAATTGTTATAGAAAATGTGAGTTAAGACGCAGTCAAAATCTTTAACAAAAAAACAGATTCTGACGCCAAAATCTGTAAATAACGTGAATATTAGAGCAAAAAAATATATGATAGCCGCAAAAAGTCCGTTATCGACACAACTAGCATTGATCATTTCGATTAACAAAGAGGTACAAAAAAAGAAGGACAACATCAGACACTTGAATGCAGATTTCGATAATGAATAAACTATTGTTACAACCACACTATTAGTGTGACTTGGGTACTCCTGGGACAGGATGTGTTTTCATTGAAAAATCTCTGCTGTGCAAAAAAAAACGCCGCGAAATTTACGCGCCACAAAAACGGCGCCAAAAGTAACGTCCGGAGCGGCTTTCCGATAGACTTCCCTGTAGAGTGAAATTTGTCTGCCCGGGGGCTCTGGCGTTTTTTAGAGCATGTTGCAAAATAAGTAACGACCATGAAAAAAACGAGCAAGAAAAAAGCCAGTGTATACCAACAGACGTTTTTTACATTAGAGAGTCTATGGGAGGAAGACTTACAGTAGTTTTTTTATCCAGCGTTTTTTAGAAAACGATCAAAACTCTTGATAAAAACGGTACCAGTTTTTTCTGTGCAGTGTAACAGAGCGGCCTTACAGTTCTTCATGGTGAAGAAACTTTTTTTCCTCCGGAGATTGAATCCCATATTTTCTTCTCTAACAGAGTGTATTATGCCGCCTTTGTCTGTTGTGAGTGGGGTTTTACATGATGCTTTTCCCCATCCTTTTTTAGAAGCCATTTTTTACTTTTATAAATTAATCATGTCTCCTCGGACCCATCTTTTCTCAAGATTGAATAGGTTTAATTTTCTTAACTTTTCCTCAGAACTAAGATTTTTATAATTCCACATCTCAGATTAGTTAGGTTGCTTTCGTCTTTGTACATCTTCTTTTCGGTCTCGTATTCCAGTACAACTTTTACTATAAAACTAGAGGCAGCCCAATACTGCCACATCACACTTCCACTTGCCTTTATACACGTCAAAATTACTCCCTGTCCCCCACAAGCCTACTTTGAATAGCACATCCATATCCTGCTGGTGCCTTAAGAGGCAGCTGACTGACCCCCAAAAACTGCATGCCTGTATTCTTGTAGTCTATAATCTACGAGCACACCCAGATCCTTTTCATCAAGCAATTCTCCCATTTTTTTTTACTCCCTAGGACATAAAATGCTTACAGATTATTAATACCAAGATGCAGAACTTTACATGTATCTACATTCAACCTCATTTGCCAATTAATGTCCAATCATTCAGTGTGTCCAGGCCTGCTTGCAATTTATGAACATCTTCCATAGATTGCACTATACTACGTAGCTTGGTATTATCTGCAAAAAACAGAACATGCTAATGTCTTCTGTTTTATTCTTTCGTTCTACTTTATGCGAACACGGTGTTAATGCCTGCAGTCTTGCTGCATTGAGCTGGCAGTGGTCACATTCCTTTTACTTGCGTCGCTGTTCAGAGTTGTTCACTTCTGATGTAAGTAGAGGCACAGGCCTCTTACAGCCATTAGGCGCTGCAGCAGTGAAACATGCCGGCAATTCAAAATAAGACAGACCAAAGCATGCCATAGCAACTGCTATGCAGCCCAAAGTTTGATGAGCCATAGTCAGATACAAGAATATTGTTCCTTTTTGAAGGAAGCAAGTACTTGGTGTTATTATAGATCCTACATAGAGCTATATTATGGAATTACATATGTTAACATAGTTTGTAAGGCTAAAAAGAAAAAAAAAGACATCACACAAACCAGTTCCAGCCTATTGTGCTAGCAGTGTTGATCCAAGGAAAGGCAAAACCCCCATAGGAAGAAGCAATTGTCCACATTTTAGGGAACAAAATTCCTTACCTGACTACCAATCTGGAAATCGGAATAATCCCCGGATCAACGACCCTTCTCCAGAATCCTGGTCACTATAACTTGTTATATTATTACATCTAGAAATGCAGCCAGACCCTTTTTGAACTCTATCAGTGAATTCAATCATGTAAAAGTATCCTCTACAGAGAGTTCCACAGTCTCACTGCTCTTACAGTACAGAATCCTTTTCTGTGTTTATGTAGAAAATTTCTTTCCTCATGATGTAAAGGATACCCCCTTGTTCTGGATACAGAACCGATGGAAGCCACTACAAGGATTGCTTTTTATGTTAAAGATCTTGCAAAATCGAAGTCACTATTGCAATATGTTATCCTTCTTAACAGTGTCCTACCTATTCCTAGATATCTGTAACAGCCTTTGAGTGGATTCACTGGACCACCGCAGGCGTTGGCTAAGCTCCACACCTAGGGAGTGTATCTAAGTATAGGGTCCCGTATTCAAAACCAGAGCCCGCCGGCAAAGCGGATGGCATGCTGCTGCGGGGAGTCCACCAGGTCACAACCACAGGCTGGGCTTCGCCTGCGGTGGCGGGGCCCAAGGGTAAAACGAGTGTACATGTGATCGGCAGGCAGCTTCGTAGTTGGGGTACAGGCCAGGTAGGAGCAGGACAGGGCGCTTCTGTTCGA
This sequence comes from Phyllomedusa bahiana, assembly GCA_025379985.1. Classification (NCBI taxonomy): domain Eukaryota; kingdom Metazoa; phylum Chordata; class Amphibia; order Anura; family Hylidae; genus Phyllomedusa; species Phyllomedusa bahiana. Next base: position 17,698 of record JAODAL010011222.1, on the reverse strand, counting down.
AGAGACCGTAGACTGGCAAAGGTCAGGCCAGGCGAGCTAGTTCGTGTCGTAAAACGTAAGCAACAGTCGGTACTATATCGGAAAGAGCGCAAAACAGGAACTCTCTAGGCACATTCTCCAAGAAACGATACATCCAAGATACCGCAGGGCCGGACAGGTAAGATGCCGGACTTAAATAGGAGCAGTTGCCCGCAATGACCAATTACCCGCACTGCCCCTTTAAATTTCAAACAGCCGTGCCCTGTCGCAGCGCCCGTAGAGGGCGGAGCCCGCGCCCGGGAGAGCCGAGGCAGACGTGAGCAGAAACGTGGCCGAGGGTAAGTGTGATGCCAGCGGGGACCCGGGGACGAGATGCGAACCCACGAACCCGACGGCGGTGCCTGCGGCTCCCCCGTCCGGGAGCAGGAGGATCGACGCGCCTGCGATCCCCCGGGTACATAGACAGCCCCACGGCGCGTCGTGCCCAGTGACAGTCCCCCCCACCAACTTTCTGGCTTCCCCCTCTTGGCCACCCCCTACTCTTACTGATCTCGAAGACACTATCTCTGGATGAGCGTCTGCGGTTCACGGATATTCCCTCCGCTGCTCCCCACAGACCTCTCTTCAGGGACACAGAACCCTTCAAGGTTCCAGCCTGGAAGTATCGCTTCCGGACCACCCTAGTCACACCCTCATGCCCAGAATCCTCTCTTGACCTCAAGAATACATTGCGACTGCATCAGCCACAGACGGAGAGGGAAACTCATGCTCATTCTGGGAGAAAAACGATTAAAGGACCAGGTGTTTCAGTAAGAGGAGAACATGAAACGAGTTGGGGATTCTCATCTAAGGAGGTCAGCCGGAGATTTGTATTACACCGGTTGATCTGCGGTCTGATGACATCAAAGTGGTCCCAGGTAGAACGGTTCCCAGTTTATGAAAGCTGCATCTTAGCGGACATTATATCTAGATGAGAGGCCACTTCCCTCTTGTCACGCTTGGGGAGAAATACACGTAGCAAGGGAATCTTCTTTTATCACTGCTTGGGTCTTCATGAGCGCTCGGACAAGCGCGGCGCTGAGCTTGACGGGCCTGGGACCCAGATGGCCTTCATGTCTTGCATCGATTGACGAGAGTCCGACCACCGTGACCCCTCAGAGGAGATTTCCAGTAAGGGAGAGGTAGGGTGGGGAAATTGGGGGGGGGCAAAATAAGGCCGATACATACGAGTGTTAGAAGGGGGAGACCCCCACAGGACTCAGACTCAAATGTGGAGTGTTTATAAAGAGGACTTCGTTCCGCCCTATGGGCAGTAAATTGAACCGAATCATCTTGACAGCCGAGACGAAATGGCGAAGGTAAACATCCTCATAGACTTTGGAAGACTCTCTCAACACCGTGTCCGTTTCAAACTGCGGGTGGTAGGCGGAAGAGAATTCAAGCTACACCTGGAAGTTGGTTGCAACAGGGCCGCCAACTGAGACCTAAATTGAACTCCCGGTTCCGAGGGACAATTTAGTCTGAGGAACCATGAAGCAGGACGAAACACAATGATGGAAAGAATAGCACTCCGCCAGCGGGAGGCAGATGGCACCCTGGCACGAGACGAAACTGCGCCATCTTTAGAAAACGATCTGCGAACAAGGTCACCCAAATAATTGGTGTTTGCCAGACGACGGATGGAGGTACATTATGAAGTCCATGGAAAATGTGCGGACCACGGTTGAGTTGGAATGGTGGAGTGAGCTGTAGCAGACTCTGCCGGCTTGTGACGATGTGCGTCTTCGTGTGCAGGCACAGGATGTCACAAATGAAACGAAGTCCTTAACGTCCTTATTCAATCACAGCCACCAATAAGAACCGGGATATCAGGTGGAAGGTTTCTGCGGGCCCGGGATGACCAGCCACCAATGATCAATGTCCCCATTTTTAAAACGTCTGCGGAGAGTCAGGGCGCCATAAGCTGTCCTTCTCCAGGGGAACCTATTCCGGAGGTCCACTGGAGCTTGCCGAGATGAGACGTTCAGGAATATATAGTGATCAGAGGGAGTAACTTCACCCACCACTTCTGAGAGGCACGTGAGAGGGTCGTCAGCTGTGCACATTCTTCTTCTGCAGGTTCTCGGAAAAGGAACTGGAAAGATCAACCGGTGAAGAGAAGATAGCGACCACCTAGCTGTGGGCCGTGGGTGTTAAGTCGCTGAGCTGTCATGAAGATATTGGAGGTTTTCATTGTGGTCTGCAGTAGATATCGATTGGGAGAAAGACGTGCGTCCCTCACAGCAGATAGACGCCACTCTCCAGGCCAGTTTTATGGCCAGTAGCTCCAAGGTCGCCAATCGTTAATTCCTCTCGGCCGATCGAGAACATCTGGGAGAAGAAGCCGCACGTTACAGTCTTACCTGTGGGCCCTTTTTGCGTAAGGAACAGCTTCTCGGCATCTCACAGAAGTTGGCACCACCACCATTGAAGGGTTTTGCGGGATCCGCAACACAGTCGCAAGGAGTAGAGGCCGATAAGAAGGCGCGGACTTGTAGCTACGAAAACGCCTCTTCGGCCTCGAGATCTGGGCCAGCTGCCGTGGAGATTTGGCATTGTTCCTTGATGAGGGCCACTATGGGCCACCCAGCGTAAGAGAAGTGAGAGGATTAACTGGCAATAATAGTTGCAGAAGCCCCAGAATCGCGGAGATTGCCCCAGCAGACATGATGATGGCGTGGCCACTGCTAACAGCTGTGCTGAACCGTTTTTGCTGGTCCATCCGTATTTGCCTTGGTCAGAGATGACGTAACCGCCAGAAACGGAAGGCTAGTCTAAAGGGAAGAGCGCTTTTTCCCTAGCTTGGCAATACAGGTTGTTTCTCCCGTAGTTCGTTTACATAACATACGAACATGGGCAGCGGTGGGTCTCGAGTCCGGAGAGTACACCAGGATACGTCAAGGAAGACCACCACGACAGGTAATAAGGAGGTCCCTGACAAGAACGTCATATCATGAGCTCCATGAAAGACAGCGGAGCATTGCACAATCCGAAGGGCATCACCAGGTAACTCCAAAGTGCCCATTCCTGAGGTGTTGAAGGCCTCTTCCAATCCTCACCCTTGCGGATTCGAGGACCAAGTTGTAGGCCGCCTCTTCAGATCCCACTTAGAGAAAATCTTGGCGCCCTGCAGTGCATCAAAAGTTCTGTGATCAGCGGCAATGGGTAAGGTTCTTTACGACGTGATCTTGACTTCAAGCCCCGGTAGTCTATGATTGACCGCAAGTTTACCGACCTTCTTGCTTTACGAAAAGAACCCTCTCCAGCGGGAGACTAGGACTTTCGGATGAACCCTTCCGGAGAATCTCACTGCAAGTACTCGACATAGTCTGGTCTCAGAACCGACAGTGGTAACTCGACCCCCGGGGCAGAGACTGGTACCCGCCAATAAGTCTATTCGGCGCAAAGTCGTATGGGACGATGCGGAGGCAGACTCTCCGGCTTGTCTCAGAAGAAACACAATCGGCATACTCCAAAAAATATTCGCGGGCGCGTTCAGCCCGGGCAACGCTTCCCTGAAGGTTGAGTAGAGCAGGGAAGCAGACGGGTTGAGGTGCCACAAACAACGACCTCCGACATGTTGGACCCCAACGAATCACCTCACCAGTAAGACATTCAAGACCAGGATAGGAGAGTGGAGCCCGTAGCCATGGGAGTCCGAGTAGGTGATCACCGCCGAGGAGCAAGGCAACACATAGAAGGAGATTCTCTTCCTTATCAGCAGCCCCACCGTGAGGGACAGTGAGCTTGAGGTGACAAACAGGAGTAGTACAGATCTAAGCAGCCCCTCCCCGCTGACTGGTGAGCGGTTATGAACAAAGCGTTATTACTCCCTGGCGTAACCACCCGGTCGAGACCTAAAACAGCTTGCACTAGGTACTGGGGTGTATGAAGTTCGCCGTGGCGGAGCCCTAGTCCAATAAACACCGGGAACCGTTGGAACGATGATACCATCTCAGAGAACAACCTGCACACCAAGGCATCAACAGGCGTGAGAGGAGGAGGGTTGGCACCTAGGAATGCCTCACCACAGTATCCTAGTGGTCGGAAGTTATTCCCGCAGACCTTTGGACGCTTAGATGGCACATTCCACCAAAAATGCCTCTTAGGGCTGCCCAGTAATGGGGCAAAATGTTCCCTTTGCCAACCTGGTCCAACTACTTAGCTCAGGAGAGACGAAGCCCCGTGATCAAACTCATGGCTCCTCAGGGGTGCTGGCGACTGTGTGCGCAGTTGAGGCCTCGGAACACCGTTTGCCAGAGCGAGGAAACCGGACGAGGTTGGGCATGACTGATGCGCTTTCTATGGCCGAAGTTTCTTCCTACGCCGTTCAAGAAGCGTAACTTCAATGCGGGTTCTAAAACCGATCCAGGTCACTGAGGAAGACGGAGGTTCTCTAGCGGTCCAAGACTCCTTAACTCGCTATTGAGAGCCAATTCTTGAAAGGTAGCACACAGATGCGGCCTCGTGTCCATAGACAAATCAGAGGACCAGGGTTACGGAATTTTACCGGCGTAGTTCCCCGGTATACAAGACCAGGTCCCCCTGGCATAGGTTTAATGGGGGCTTTCTCAGCGGAGGGATGCAGGGCTGTTTTCATGATTCGAAGAACGTGCGGAACTCACGTAGAAACAACTGTAAGATCCTCCATCACAGGGTCCGTTTCTGTCCCCCAAGGGGTGTATGCCCATGCCAGGGCCTTCCCGTAGAGGGAGCTGACCACGAAAGCCACCTTCGCACATTCAGACAGGAACTGCGATCCGCGCCATCAGCTCCAACGTGCTAGCGCAGCATTGCGATGGATAGAAACCCCCGCAAGATTTTCGGGTTCCGTCGGACTTAGATGGGAGAGACAGAGCCGAAGCTTGGGGACCCCTCACAGAGCCACAGGAACCGTAGAGGCAGGGACAACGCCAGGAGATGTGCGTCGAAGGTTGCTGCTGCTGGACGTGCGTGACGAGTTGCGCAACAATGTAGATATCTGGGTAAGTTGCTGCTCCTGAGATTGACGCGAGTTGCTGTGACTGGCGGGCATCAACGGTCCGCGTCATATCCGCGCCGGCTGGTTACGCACCTTGGCGGGATCCATGGCCGGAGGTCCTACTGGAAACGGTCTGGAGGTAGGATCCCTGGACCACCGCAGCGATTTGAGCATAAAAACCACACCAGGGAGAGTGGAGTCTAAGTGGGCTCCCGTATTCACCAGAGCCCGCGTGCAAAGCGGATGGTCCTATGCTGCGGCCGGAGTCCCCCAGGTCACTACCACTGGTGGGGCACGGCTGCGGTGGCGGCCAATGGGAAACGTAGTACAGGATAGGCAATCAGGCTTGGGTAAGTCAGGACAGCAGGAGTCAGGGACAGGTGGCTCTGTGGTTCGTTGGTCGTAACGAAAGCAGACAGTCGTACCACGGAAAGCAAAAACAGGAACTCTCAATAGGCATCTTTCTCCCAAGAGAACATACACCAAGGATATACGGCAAGGGCCGGCAAAGTTGCCCGGACTTAAATAGGAGCAGTGGCCCGGCAAGTGACCAATTACCGGCGCACTGCCCTTGTAAATCGACATAGCCGGGCCGCGCGTGCCCTATGGGCGAAGCCATTGAGCCGGGAGACCCGAGGGCTGACGTGAGCATGTGCGTGGCCATGTAATGACGCCAGCGGGGATTGGAACGTGAGCGGACCCCGAATACGCCCGACGTGTCGGTTTGAGACGGGGCTCCGCTGGGAGCAGGAGGCACGACTAGCGCCTGCGACCCGGGACAGAGGTCGCAGGTGGCGCCGTGACAGATATCCCCCTCTTGTATGGGCCTGCCATCAGGCCTCTCAGGTCGCTATAGCTACAGACCTGTTTAAATCCCTCCTGATAGGCTGTCAGCACTGTTGCTGTAGCACAGATCTGCCTGTACTGCAAGCTATTAAAAAAGAAGCCGTAAACACGCCCTCTGAAATCAAAAAATGAAAAATCCCCATAAAACTGGACTGAGAGGTCTAAAATGAAATCAATGCAGTGAGACAACCCATATAATCCTAGAATCAACTAAAATACCAAATGAAGCAACACTGCAAATAGTCACGATTACAATTTGGGCATACAGGTTTCATACAGAACCATGGGCTTCATATATGAAAACTGTCTAGGTGTAAGACTTTCCTTGTTGCTCATAGCAACCAATTAGAGCTCAGCTTTCATTTTTTCAGAGCGCTATATGAAATGAAAGGGGAACTGTGATTGGTTTATGCGATGGGCAGACAAGACAGTCTTAGACCTAGACAGTTTTTGTACATGAAACCTTATATGTGTAGACCCGTACACACTAGAAATAATCTCTGACGCAGGTGCATGTTCCTGCTCGTCCTCTCCTTCTTGCTGCCTGGTAACTAAAAAAATCTCATTATACTTGCTAATCATACATAACATGCTCAAGTGTTTCCAAAGCTTCTGTTGAGTATGACAATTAAACACCACGATGTCACGCAAGAGTGTAACTAGAATCCATAGGGGCCCATAGTAGAATGATATGGGTCTCACCAGCTATGGACAGGAAACTAAAACAGCAGCATAAAAGTAATAGTTAACCCTTGTGTGATACCTTGGGGTCAATGTGACCCCATGCAGATTGCCTATGTAGTTGATTTTTTTATCTGCCAGAGAAGGGATAAAGTAAGAGATATAAACGCTTATAAAAATATACTCTCACCCACGGTGCCACTTTATGTAGCTACATCCTTGATCCAAACCTGCTCGTTCACCCACTTAATATTCTAATCTGCCGGAATCACATGGCGGCAACTCAGTGCATTTAGGCAATGTTGACATGGTCATGACAACTCCTCAGTCAAACCGAGCATCAGTATGGGAAGAAAGGTGAATTGAAGTGCCTTTGAAACGGTGGCATAGGTTTGTTGGTGCCCAAAGGGCTGGTCTGAGTATTATATCCGGAAACTGCAGAATCTCCATGGATTTCACGCACAACCCATCTCTATGGTTTTACAGAGAATTGGTCCGAAATAAGAAAAAAACATCCAGTTGACGCAGTCCCCTTGTGGGGCGGAAAATGCCTTGTTGATGCCGAGAGTCAATGGAAATGGGCAACAGGTTCGAGCTGATAGAAAGCAACAGTTGACTCAAATAGCCACGCCGATACAACCCAGGTAGCAGAATGAGCATCTCAGAACGCACAGTAGGCGAACTTTAGAGGCAGGATGGCTACAGCACAGAATGACCACACCGAGTTTGCCACCCATTATCAGCTAAGAACAGGAAACTGAGGCTCCAATTTGCCCAAGCTCATCGAAATTTGACAGTATGAATTTGGAAAAACGTGTGCCTGGTCTGATGAGGTCTATCTGATTCTGCTGCGACATTCGGATGGTAAGGGTCGGAATTTGGCGTCCAACAACATGAAAAGCCTTGGATCCCATCCTGGCCTTGTATACAACGGTTCAGTCTGTTGTGGTGGTGTCAATGGTGTGGGAAATATTTTCCTTTGGCACTCTTTTAGGCCCCTTGGAAAACCAATTGATGCTTCTTTTGCAGACGACCTTCGTGGAATCTATTCCACTAAGAAGTTGAGGCAGAATCTTATAGGGCAAAAGGGGACCGAACCCTTACGAGCAATGGTGTAGCCTAATAAAGTGGCCGGTAGATGTACTATAAGAACCCAAACAGTTCTGCCAGGCAGCAGAAAGCCACCAACGTTTCACCATAAAAAAATACATAATGGGGCACTTTTTTCCAAGGCAGTTGCAGCAGAATTGTGGCACCATTTGTACCAAAAATAATGGCGCACTTAGTTTACAGCCCATTTATGATGTCTTTATACAATTTCATCCAAAAAGGGTTGTGGGCCTCTGTGAAAATTCGTTTGTCCTTAGGTACTCACACTCGTACAGTACGACGCCCCCCAGATTAAGCGCGGTCTCGGTAGTCGCGCTATCGGCAACGTACTCACCTTGCCGCTCGCGCGGGGGTGGGGGGGGGGAGGGCGGCAGGCTGCTGGCCCCATAGACATGCATTCCAATAAATGACATATTCAATTATCTCCCCGTGCGTACAATGGCGATAGTATTGTGCGATCGGGGAGAGGAGGAGGGTAATTCCTATTCTGTGGATTACTGTGTTATTATTGTGGGCACATTATGGTGCTCGAATAAGAGCGCAGTACCGTCTCAATACGTGTCTAAATGCGTCCCCAAATAAGCCGTGTGAACATACCCTTAGAGTGCTACTTTGCGCGCCCAAAAAAATTTGGACGCAGTTAGTGGCATGAGGTAAGCCGACTTGGTGCGATGGTAGACTAGAGAGTGCTAACCTGCACCAGATTTATGAAGACTATGATAAAAGTGGCGCATGTTAGACTGTCTAGTCTAACTTTACACTGTGACAGTATTGATAAATCTGCGCCAATGTTCTTGGACTTGAGTGAGGACCCTCAGTCTGCTATGGCTATAGTTAGTCATATACGATACATATGATGTCATCGATCTCTGTCATCATATGAAAACAAGAACGGGAAATGTGCATAATTATCGTGTGTTAATAACATTTACAGAGCCTCAGTGCTAAGAGGGAACACTTTCTTAACACATCATGACAGATCTGTAAGTCCAGATGTAAAGATGCCTTGCTTTTCCTGTAACAAAGATGAAGTGCGGCAAAATGATGGTGACATCCCGGAGATTGCTTTAATAGGTAACATCATTGACTATGACAGCAAAGTACAAATATTTACCAGAAGAGAACTGTGCATGCTTCATACGGATCCTGGTTGTGATACAATATTTATAAAATGCCACTCACAGGAGATTATGCTCTTACAAGCTAGAAATAAATTGGGCTACCTGTTGGGCTAACCTGTTCAAAGTTCAGTTTTTTGGAAGCCCTAAGGGGCTGTTCCCATATCCATTGGAGTACAATGAAGAAGAAATCCCCAACAAATACCATGACATAGCGACCCCATAGAAATCAATGGAGCCTGTAGATTGTAAGCCCTCGCGGGCAGGGACCTCTTTCCCTCTGTACCAGTTGTTAGTCACTTATTGTCACTTTGTAATTGTTTGACCAATGTTATTTATGTACCCGCCTGAAATGTACAGCGCCCTGGAATCAAGGGCGCTCCAAAATAAATGATAATAATAATAATAATAATAATAATAATTTGGACTACCTGTGCATTATTTCCCAGTGGTATAGATTTTATGTCGAAATGCAAAAGTGTGGTAAACATGGAGCCTCTAGATTTGGCAAATAGAGCAAAAGTAATCTAAATAGGACTAAGTGTGCTCTATTATTTTCTATGGGGTTGTGGCAGCTGCATCACAATTGTCTTTCACAGTACCCCAACAAATAAGAATGATGGACGGTATAACAGAGCGTGAGCTGACCTTGGTATAGTGTATGATTTGCAATGTATGTTCATGTTTGTTCTTCAGTTTACAGGTGTTATATACTATATAATCTACATCTACAAGTTCAACCATTTTCTAAATACTGTGCATGGCATTACTTGTCTTGTACTGATCCTGAGTTCCCAGCTGCATTTAAACTTCAGTAGGATTCAGAGCTGAAATCTATCAGCATTTCTTACCTGCTCAGAGATTGCCCTGGCAATTATCAAGTCATTTTACTCCAGTGACTGCACAGTAATCTTATATAAGAAAAAAATAACTATCCCTCTGCATTATAAAGCTTAGCCAAACAGCATGGAATGTGTCTTTCAACAAGCTTGCCAATGGTATCTAATAACCAGCAGGGCTGTGAATGCAGATGGACTTTAATATACACCATAGCTTCCCATAAATATCAGACTCTAGATAAGGCATAGGTGTCCTCCTGGGATGAAATTGAGATAAAGGGGTTATCCCACCATGCAAATTGATAGTATGTTAATAGCCTGTGCCATTGATGTTTGATAGGTATGGATCCTACCACTGGGACCTGCATCACACATTGAAGTCATATCTTATCAATATACTGTGTTGTATGTTGGGAATACCCTTTTAGACCTAGTTTTGTCTTAACGATGCAGAGATCTATGCCTGTTAGCCCAGAGACTGAACGTTACTAATAATTATTAGTCAGTTCATCCTTGTTCCCTTGACTGAGAATCGGTTCCATTTTTTGAAAGGTTATGCCTCATGCAGATGGCTATGTTATGGCTCCTGAGAATCCCAAAGTTGCACCCAAGTGGGAAGTTTATACAGAGGTGGGAATAGGTAAAGAGGTGCTGGAAAAGTGAGAATTCTAAGATATTTGTGTGTATTTTCTGCAGAGATGAATAGTGGCCGGGAGAAGTTGTCATGGCTGTCTGGACTGGATGGACAAGATTAGGGAAAAAGAATGACTCAGAGAAGAATGACTGAGAGAAGAGAACAACTCATGACAGAAGAGAACGACTCGGAGAAGATGTCTCCTGTGAGTGCCTGATGTCAGTGGTTATTTTGCTTCTGTATTGAATCAGTGCTGTATTCACTGTCATATGATGGTGACCTGAGGTGGTGTCTGACAATTTTTTGGTCTCTATGTGATGGTATCGTAGGTTATATTGCAGCTTGTATAGTGGCAACTTACACTTGTCACTGATTATAACAGTGAGTGCACGCCTGTCCCTGACTCTGGGATTAGAGGTTTCACTTTTACTTTCTTACTTGCATTTATAGTCTTTATTTATTTTAGAAAGTGGTGAGGTGTGTGACCAAGGGAAAATTTGGAGGTTGATATTGTATGTGGGCTGTTGGGGGGTGGAGGCGGATATGAATGGAGGGCATGGATGGAGCCACTTAGCCATGTGTCTATCTATGACATGTGACAATTGTGTGAGACTGAAAGACATGTGAAACTGATGTGTGAGACAAATAAATATGTGACTAACTTGGTATTGGGTACTACACAATACAGTTCTGTTTTGCACACTGTATGTGGTAAAATGCACGCATTTATGTCCGAGAGACCTAAAAATAAACATATAATATTTTCATGTAACCACGGACACCAAACACTTCAGCTCACCTGATAAATGTGGCACGGTATCGTCGTGTCCTCAAATCTCCTCAAAATGCTGCATAGCAACAGGCAAAAGATAAAACCAGCCACGAACATTTGGGGTCCAGAAGGCGAAAAAAAAGTATTTATTTCCTTAATCCCATTAAAGAAAAAACAGCATAAATATACCACATGGTCAAAAAGTGCATCAAGATAATGCCCTGTTGACACGTTTCAGTTCAAAAGATCCTTACTCATAACAAAAATATTTTCATGCACAGTAGTGTAGGTTAGGCCTCCAAAATCAACTCCCCTGTGAGCCCCAGGCCCCCCAGTCCGACACTGGATGTGACCTTCATTCAGTATTGTATAGGTTCTGTAAACCTAGCCCTGCCATTAGCCTTCATACACATAAAAAAAACCATGGGAATGAGCCCTTAGACTGGTTATGGAAAGAAGGAGAGTTTATCAATTACTCTGCATCTTGGGTGTCAAAATACTGGTAGGTAAGGTCATTTTCCAAACTTTTTATATCTATATAAACTGTAAAATGGTGTCCAAGATCAACAGCCCTATCTTTCACAATGCACTTATTGAGGCAGTGTTCACGATGAATAAACAAAAAAAACCTTTTTTTGTTTTTAAAACCCCTTAACGACCCCCACGCCTTTTGCCGTGGGCTGGTGGGGTCGTTCGCCTACAGCCGTCTTTTGGCGCCGCTGTAAACTTCAGGTTTACGGCGCCCAGCGCCGCAGCTGCAGGGGAGGGGGCTGTACACACAGCCCCGATCCCAGAGCATGTCCTCGACAACGGGGTGCGGAGGAAACCTCCACAAACCGGGTGTTTTAACCTTTGATTGGGGGCGGTGTTTTTTACCGTACCGGCAATAAAAGGGGTTCCCCCCTGCTCTGCGGGTGACGGAAAACCCGGTGACCCACAGACCCCCGGGGAACGGCTGCACAGCCCACCCCGGGGACCTAAAGGCCCAAAGCTGTCTGTATATAAACCCAGTACTAGGCTCACTTTGGCTGCCCCTAATCACCCTGTGTCAGACTGACACAGATTAAAGTAAAGGGGCATAATGAATATTACCCAAAAACCAAAAAAACCTACCATATTGGGTATCCACAAACCAATAACCTTTAAATTAATCAACAATTATTAACGTGTAAAAATATGAACAGGAAAAAATAAATAAATATATATAAATATTATAAAAAAATTTTTTTAAATTAAAAAAAATTCTGCAATTTTTATAATGAACTTAAAAAACCCCCCATAATGTACAACTTGTGCGAATGAAAAGAGACCTCACCCAACGCCACTGAAAAATAAAAAAGTTAAAACTTTTTGAAACGAAAGGGAGGCAAAAACAAAAAAAAAACGTTCGGCATTAACTACTTTTCAGGCGTGGGATTTAAGGGTTAAACAGATGCAATCCCCAACACGACCTGTAGCCAGGCGTGGCACTATTTTTGGTAAACAGTAATCGTGTTTTTTTAAATTCTGTACAACCTATAACCTTCCTGCCAACCTTTTAAACCCTTTTTGAGCACATTTTCATTTTCTATAATACATGAGGGTTTGAATGTTATAACACTTTCTCACGCTTAGTCATTTCACTGATTATTTCGCTTTTTTTATATGTGAGGCTTTATTTTTTTTTTAGAATTTTCACATTAGACTTTTTTAATTATATGAGGGAAAAGAGTAGAAAAAACAAGTTTTTCTAATTTTTTTAAATCTATTTGTTAACAGCAAAAGTGGGTCTAAAATAAACTGAGTCACTTTTCCGTCATGGATATTTATATACAGGTGATATAAAAATGACAGTTCAAATGGCAACGACAGCACCCAAATTTGAAATTCCATTTTTCATCCGACGTTATACTTAAGGGCCAGTCGCATCTATTAAAGTAGAGTTGATAACCAGAAGTTTACATAACTATATAAAAAACACACCCTGCATTTTTTCTCACTACTGCCCATAAAAACAGAAAACCCCTGCCCTTTTTTGGGTCAATTAGGAACCAAAATTATTTATATTTGCCAAAGCCAGAATAATGAAAGAGATTTTTTTAAGGCTTTTTTCATTACTTTCTGAAAATTTCAAAAAGTTTCCATACATTTCTTTAAATTTGGGTAGCACCCCCTTTAAACTGAACTTTGATCATTCTTTTTGAATACCCTTTCCCACGCTTCCCCCAAAAAATTTTTTGGGTAGGAATTTTTAAAATTTCCCCTAAGGGAACGGGTTAAAACTGAGCCCTGTTTAAACGTCACCTTCTCGCACCTCCAATAAATTTCAATAGAAAAAGACAGGGCTTTGTGATGGCCACTCCAAAACATTGACTTGGTTATCCTTAAGCCATTTTGTAACCAGTTTATCCATTTGGTTGACCCATTTCAAGCTTTAACTTCCTGGCTCAAGTCTTGAGATGTTGCTTCAGTATTGTCACATAATTTTCTTTCCTCATGATGCCATCTATTCTGTGAAATGCACCAGTTCCTCCTAGCAAAACAACTCCACAACTGATACGCCACTCCCCGTTTTTCACAGTTGGGGGGTGTTCTTAGGTTTTCCAAACTTCTTCCTTTTTCCTCCAAATTAACAGGGTCAGGGACGCCCCTGCGACCACGTCCCGGCCACCCGCGCCTGCTCCTGTACCGAGGGGAGCCCCGTCCCCACATCGGGTTCGGGGTCTGCCGCCTCCCCCCCCCGGCATGCATTTTACCCCCCACGCTCCTCTCAGGCTGTTTCCTGCCCCGGTCGTAGCTCCGCCCATAGGGGCGCGCCCCGAAAAATTGAATTTAAAGGGCAGTTCGCCGTAATTGGTTCATTGCCGGCACTGCTCCTATTTAGCCGGCACTCCTCCCGGGCCCTCGCCGGACCCTTTGGTGTTCATACCCAGGGGGTAAAAATTTTTCCTGACGTTCCAAACCCTTTCCTGGACCGACCCCTGCTACCAACCGCCACGAACCTTGCCCCCGGGCCCCCGACCACCTTTTGTCACCGTCCAGGGAACCAGAGCCGCCTGCCGACCTTTCTTCTGCCTCACTAGGGCCCTGCCTGCCGTTCCTGTACCTCGCACCCTTGGCCCCCCCCGCGGGCAACCCCGCCAGGGGGTGTACCTGGTGGCCCCACCCGCCGCAGCAAGACCATCCCGCTTTGGGGCGGGCTCTGGTGAAGCCCGGGTCCCATTTAAATTTCCACTCCGGTAGGGCTTACCCATCGCCTGGGGTGGTCCATGGATCCACCTCCAGAATCGTTTACAGAAAGGACCCGGGCCCATGGACCCCGCCAAGGTACCCTTGCCAATGTTGCCAGAAACACCAACGTCGTGGCCAAGCAATCGCAACAGATTGCGCACAAGCGCAGCGGGTCAGCAACTCTCCCCCCTTGGGTGCAGCAGCTCGTCACCGTCCAGCACAGCCACCGCCACCCCCAGTCTTCCGGGGCATCAGCGGTTCCGGTATCCCGGGGGCCCCAAAAGCTTCGGGGTCACTCCCACCAAGTTCAGCGGTGACCCGAAACTATGCAGGGGTTTATCACCCGTGCTCTATGCCGGGACTGATGGCCGACCATTTCCTTTCCAACTTGCGAAGGTGGCTTTCTGGTCAGCCTCCCTTTTGGGAAGGCCCGCATGGGGGTACACCCCCTATGGGGCTGAATGACCGGTGACGCGGATCACAGTCGTTCCTCAATGAGTTCCGAACGCTCGAGGAACCACCCCTCCCCCCGCTGAACGGCCCTCCTAAACCTACGCCAGGGGCCTTCTGTAGGGGAAATACGCGGTGCAATTCCGACGCTGGCCTCTGAACGACAAGGGGCGAGGCCGGTCTGTGGCTACTTCAAAAAGGACCTCAAGTCAGTTAAAGACGTCTTGGCCGCTAAGACCTCCCTCCTCCCTTGCACCTTTATCCGGTTGGCGACCCGCATCGATAACCTTTATTGAACGGGGGAGGAGCTTCTGCAAGAACTCATCAGCCCAACCTCGCCGGTTTTCCTCGCCTGGCACCGGTGTTTTCCCGGGGCCCCCGCCCAGCCTCCAACACCACCGAACCCCCGCAATTGACGGGGTCCCCTTTTTCTGAGCAAAAATTGGCCCCCCGGCGACAACTGAACTTGTGTCTCTACGTGGGAGCCCCCGAGCATTTTTTGGGGGAATTGTCCCAAGCGCCCCAAGGCTGCGGGAAAAATCCCCCCAGGATCTTGGGAGAGGCATTCCAGTGCAACCTCCTCCTCTCCACGCCTTTTGATGCCCGTGCAGGTCGGTCAAGTCTGGTATCCCCCTTCCAGGTTCCCTTTTGACTCGGGCCCGCCGGGGAAATTTTTCCACCACCTCAGGAGGCGGTACGGGTTCCAGTGGGACCTGGAAAACCCCCTTGACTCATCAGTCCGGGGGGGCTCTTGCGACACCATCCATTTTGTCACCCAAACCACTTTTTCTTCATGTGGGGGACTGCATAAGGGAAGAGATCGCCTCATTTTTGCCTCGCTCCTCGTCGGGGACCCCCGGACTCCCAGGGTACGGCCCACTCTCCTATCCTGGAATGGTCTTCTGGAGGGTGATTTTTGGGGTCCCCCAATGTCGGGGCGTTTTTTGGGGGCACCTCCCCGGTGCTTCCCGCTCCCGCAGACTACTTGAAAAGGGGACATGCTCATTTGGTGGCTGGCCCCTCCGGCGCCCGAAGAACCTTCCAAACCATATCCCGGTTTTTATTGTGGCCAAGGGGAGAAGGATATCAAAGGGCTTCGTTTGGGCTTGCGACTCCTTGCCCGGGAAAAAGACCCCGTCACAAGCCCCAGCCACTTACCACTTCCTGTTCCCACTCAACCTGGACCAACATTTTGATGGACTTTAAAAAACCACCTCCCTCCGTCGTTGGGAACACCCTTATCGGGTGATTACTATCCTTTTCCAAAAAGGCCACTTCTCCCCCTTTCCAGGGCTGCCACTGCCCCCGGCTACTAATTTTCTTCATCCATGTTTTCCGGCTCCCGGACTTTCCCCCAGCAAATTGTCTCGGACCGGGGGGTTTTAATTTTTTCTCCAGGTTTTGGGGAGCTCTGTGTAACCAACTTCAAGTGAACTCGACTTCTCTTCCGGGTACCATCCACAGCAACGGCCAGTGGAGAGGGTCAACCAAATCTTGGGTTGCTACCTTCGTCATTTCGTTTTGGGAAACCCCAAAAGATTGGGGAATTTTACTGCCGTGGGGCGGGGGTTCTCCTATAACCCCTTGAGTCCGAGTCCCCAGGGGCCTCCCCCTTCTACACGTGTACGGCTTGCATCCGCCCCCCCCCTCCCTCGGCAACCTCCCCAGGGCCCGGGGGCGACGCACTGGGTTTAAGACATGAAGGCCATCTGGTCCCAGACCGTCTTCGCTGCCCGCCGTCCGATAGCATAAGTCTCAAGCGGGCAAAGAAGAACCCTCCCCCCCGGGGTTCTCCCCCGTGAAAAGGTGTGGCTCTCACTAATTTGTCCGCTTAAAGATGCCCTCTCACAAACGGGGGGCCCCCGTTTCCGGACCCCTTTTAGGTCATCAGCCGCAAAAAAAAAAAAATCCGGGAGCATACAAACTCCGGCTTCCCCCCCCCCCGATGGGAAATTTCCCCCGCTTTCATTCTCCTTATTGAAACCTCTGGTCCTTCACCCCTTTTTTTCCCGAAGGCCGCTCCCCTCCGGTGGCTGATGCGCCCCAAAGTCTTCGAGGTCAAGGATTCTGGGCAGAGAAAAAACTAGGGGAAAGCATACTTCTTGGGGGGACTGAAGGGGTTCGGCCCTGAAGAAGGTCCTGGAGCCGGAGGGGAAAAATCCTGAACCGCAGTCCCCCATCCAGAGATTTCTCCAATCCATAAAGGGGGGGGCCCAAGTGGTGGGGGGGTCGTCACGGACGCCCCTTTTCGACCACTTCCCCCGGTCCAGGCGCCCCGTGCCCCTGTACCGACGGACCCCGTCCCGCACTCGGGGTTTGGGGGCCACTCCCTCCCCCCTTCCCGCCGGCATGCACTTTCCCGGCCCCGGGTCCTGCTCAGCTGCTTTCCCTGTCCCGCGCGTAGCTCCGCCCCAGGGGCCGCGCCGGCAATTTGAATTTTAAAGGGCAGGCGCCGGAATTGGGGTTTATTGCTGGGACTGCTCCATTTAGTCCCGTCACTTCCGCCCCCTCGCCGGGTCCTTTGGGGTTCATACCCAGGGAAAGTGTTCCTAGCGTTTTCCCGTATTTGCCTTCCTGTTACCGACCCTCTGCTACGTCTACCGTCACGAACCTTCCCCCCCTGCCCCCGACCACCTGCTTGTCAACCGTCCACAAACCCGAGCCGCCGTCCTACCTCTTCGTCCCGACTACGACCTCCCCCGTTCCTGTCCTCCACCCTTGGCCCCCACCGCAGGCAACCCCGCCAGGATGACCTGGGGGGACACCCGCGCAGCAAGACCATCCCGCTTTTTCGCGGGGTCTGGTAAAACCGGGGCCCACTTAATCCACTCCCTGGGAGGGGGTTACGCCATCGCCGCGTGTCCAGTGGACCCCCTCCAGAATCGTTACAGATGGTAATTTTGGACAAACAGTTCAATTTTTGTTTTGTCAGACCAAAAAACATGATCTTTGTTTTCCGTTGCATTTCAAAAAATTAAATGGGGTTTTATATGTTTCTTTTTGGGGTAATGGTTCTTCCGGCAGAGTGGCCTTTTAGGG